>WSLM01000441.1:0-11102 GCA_019677335.1 Ceratobasidium sp. UAMH 11750 | reverse complement strand
GCCCGCCCCCCCCCCCCCCCCCCCCCCCCCCCCCCCCCCCCCCCCCGGCCCCCCCCCCCCCCCCCCCGCCCCCCGCCCGGCGAAACCTTACTAGGGCCAGCTAGATGTCCAAACCGTGCGAAGCGCCCATCGCTTTTACGTCAGCGGGGTTCTTCTCTGGCCGCTACAGTAACAACCCAGCCCAAATCACCAGTGCCACTCTCCCATATCAGTTAGCCTTGTGACGATTATTACCTCGATTCACTGACTGAGACTTGAAACCACCCAGATCAGAGCGATGCAACGAGACAATACCCAACCCGGAACTCAAGTACGAACAAAACTGGCTCAAGGAGGCCCCAGGGCATTGCATGCATGGAACGGTCTTACTCTGTCAACGGGCCAGAAGTTACGCTGGAGTATCAAGGTAAAAGTACTATATTTCTACTCTTGGTGCAACGATACCTAAATCCGTTCTTAGCGGCGGGTGCGAGGACCTGGTCTGAAGCTCGCTACTTTCGGGGCCCAGCAAAAGATTTTCTCAAGTCCCAGGGTCAGACGTTATAAGTCTCGGTCAGTTATTGCTTTGCTCTCGTTCAAGGCGGGGGCCGGCGCGGGGCGGGGGGTTTAGAGGCCGAGGACGCGGACGGGGGCGGGGTGGATATGCGGGGGCCCACACAACTTTTTCCCCCCCCCCCGGGGCCCCGCTTTCACGCCCGCGGCCGTATTTCTGTGTTCGGTGTTCCAACCCCCCCCCCCCCCCCGCCGCCTTGGACACTCCGCAACCAACCTGGCATCCCAAGAAACAAGTAAATTGAATGGCAGTTCTCCTACCAGGTCGTCTGAGCAATCTCATCTAGAGAACCTTAAGACGTGAGTGAAAATGCTTGATTTTGAACGATTTTGACGCCATTTTGTTTTACAGGGTGCTCGAGTACCCTGAAGGCGAACGCGGTGCACTGAGAATCAATCGAATGGATTTGGGTCGCTTAAACCCAGGAGGATTGCTCAACGACACGCTTGTTGAGCTCGGTCTGAAGTATGGATGAGTGACATTGCGTTCCCCCCTCCACTACGTTACTCACTCTATGTATAGAATATGGCTTGGTGGTTTGCGTGCACGGGACCCTAAGCTTGCGCATCAAGTTCACGTCTTTAATTCATTTTTCTTCGAAAAGCTTAAAGGCCAAGGCCGAGGCTGCAATTACGACGATGTCAAGAGATGGACGTCAAAATTCGACCTTTTCAAGAAGAAATTCATTATCGTTCCGATCCATGAAAAGTGCGTGGCAGCTTATCGCATGTGGATACCAGCTGAACGCATTACAATTAAGATTCCACTGGTACCTAGCTATCGTGTGTTTCCCCAGGCACGCTCTTCATGCGCCACCAACCAATGCTCAGCGACGAGCTAGGGGAACCCTCTCACGCGGCATGGGAGCCACCATAGGTGCTGCCTCACAAAGATCTTTACCGGGTGAGCTCCTGAGCGCTAGATCACTCCCGGCCTCAAGCTCACTGAGTGCAACTGTAGCAGACAATGATGTCATCGACATAGACACCACGGATGAGGAGTCTGACGACAAACAACATACCAGCGGGTGCTCGTGAGTACAAGCTCCAATTCAAACAGGGCGCGGAGCCGACTGATATAACCCCATAGACAAAAATGCTGGATTTTGGTGTTGGATTCGCTCGGAGGAAAACATGAAGACGTGGTTCGAGTTCTACGGGCATATCTTCAAGCTGAGGCCCAGGAGAGACGCGGGAAGCGTATAGAAACCAAAACTACAAAGCTCAGTGGCGGACTTATTGAGGACAGGCATCTGCCAGTAAGTACTCCAAGCGAATAGTGCTTACATCATTTTTATGCTGCTCCAGGTCCCTATACAGCCGAATGGTTATGATTGTGGCCTTTACCTACTGCACAATGTTGAAACGTTCATTTCAAACCCACTCGAGCTTCTTGGTCTTCCTGCTGTGAGTTGCCACTTCGTTGTACGATCCATGTCGTGTCGTCACGGCATTAACTATAGTTTTTACCGCTTAAACAGCGGCGACCAACACGCAAGCAATCTATCCAGATTTCGCTGCATAGGAAACTTTGGAGGGAAAAAGAGGCTCTCAAGAAGCGGGATTCTTTTCGGCACGTCGTGAAAACGCTGTCCGCTAACTGGCAAAGGTCTAAGTCAAAACATGCTTGAGTCGGGAAGGACGAACCGCCTGTAGCGGGTGTGTACGCAACACTCCATCGAGGGCAATAATGCTAATGGTCGGCTTTTGCATTGATACGTGGATCAGTCTGTTGGAGAGTTCGAGATTCCGTTATGTGCATATATGACGTTTTGGCATGTAGTATAGATACTGTTACAGAGCAAAAGAAAATCAGTGGATTTCAATTAGTTTCAGCTTCAGCCTAATCGGCAGCACACAGCGGTGATGTAATCCATGGCACGCACTTCTCGGGCTATTGAGAAGTGCCAGTCTCGAGTTCAACCAAGCTCAACGCGAAGCTCTGGACATTTGAAAGAAAAGAGAGGAGAAAGTAGATATGTACAATGCATGGATAGTGTACTAAGCCCCAGGAATCTAACTACCAGCCGCGCTGCGATCCTTGGAAGTGGTTACGATTTCCGCCGGATGCCGCGCCACAGGATCTCCCCGATGGTATGGGCGGATCAGCTTTCCTTGCATGTAGTTACGTTGATTAATAGCGGCGTTTCATCACACTCTCACTGTGGACCCTAGGCCTGCGGTGAGTCCACATCCTGCCTGCAGATCCCTCAAAAGCCGCATACCAGGAGCGGATTTCCGTGCACACTGCCAACTGCGGTCACTTCGGTGTCTGCACCCTCTGTGTGCGGATTCCTTTTCTGGCTGCGGATTCCCGCGCGCCCCGGATATGCTGTTTTTGATATCCGCACTGCCTATATGCAGACTTTTCGTCTGACTGTGGTTTTTCCGCTCCAGGTGCGGTTTTTGGTATCCGCAGGTTCTATGTACGGATTTCTTTCTGGCTTCGAGTTTTCCGCGCGGGGTGCGGGTTTCCAGCACATGCCTTACTTGAGGTTTCTTTTTTTTTTTTTTATCCTTAGCTTCCCGCGGGCGCTATATTATACTCATGCCATACCTACCAATTCCAAGATCCGCACTCTGGGTGCAGACCAAACTCCAAGCTTCAGGTAGAGTTCTGACGCCTACAGTCTATTATGCACGCACAGAGAGTGGCCATGAAGGACATATCGTATGATCTCACTGTGAATCATGATTATATGTTATGCCTGTACCTAATCGCCACTCGATATCCCCTTCTCGCAACCTGTCGCGTAGAGCTGAGACAGTGATGCGGCCTTATCGACTGGGGTACGACCCAGCATATATGAGACAAATCAAAAAGAAAAACTATCAGGCGCTTGCAGTTGGGTCTTAGCGTGAAGTACTTAAAAAACATTTCAGGGACGACCCTGGTTCACCTTTGGGTTGTGCGGGGGTGCACAAAACTGGGAAAAGGTGCTTGTGGTCCACGATTGAGGTTCTACCACGAAAGCAGATTCAATGAAGAAATATTCTGACTTCAAATACACGGTTCTTGAATAACAAATGTATTGCTGCTGTCGAGGCCCCAGGGACCTGCTATGAGAAAGGAATGAAAGCGGATGAAGCCAAGCATGATGGATTAGCTGATAGTCAAACTGTAGCAGTTCCGGCTGGGTTTTCCTATGTGTCTAGAGCCTGGCATGATATAATCACGCGCATATATACACCTATATTCTTGACGTGTGCTAACCCCATGTCGGGTATTGCTGAACCCATGACTACCACCATTACTCCGAGATATATGCCGCTGCTATTTTTACGTGGAGGTGTCAGTCTTCGTCATGTAGCATACAAGAACCGGTCAAACAGAAAATGAAGAGTAAAAACGAGACAATTATCATAAAGAAGTGCCGCTCAATCACTGGTATCAAACATAAGTTCGTCTATCTCGCCCTCGTCATCGCCTTCTTCGTCACCCTCACCATCACCTTCGTCGCCCTCACCCTCCCATTCACGATCTTCATCATCGTCTACTCCAGCATCCTCGACCTCCAAGACAGCAATGGGTGGGAGGGCACCATCGAGATGTAGAGTATCACGCTCATGTTGAACGCTCAGAGTCTGGATAGATCAAGTGAGTATTGGGTCGAGAATGGTATGTCGTGTTTACCTCGATTGATTCTACACTATTTGCGCCCTCGGACTCGGCTCCTGGTTCGGGGGGGCCTATCACAATTCCATACCTGGGATACCACCCTTCTGGTAATGAGACTTCCACGATAACGGGGCAATTCGCACACGAGCGGTCCTTGGGCATATTCATACATCGAACCGCAGCCCAGCGACCCCTCCATGCCTTGCACAACAGGGCAAGTTAGTCACAAGACCTCCACCTCCGCAAAACACTCACTGTGGTCAAGGGACTGCTGCGTTGCTCGGCACTGTGAAACGCAGGCATGGTGGTGAGGAAGATTGGGCGAGCCGGCCACGATCACACCCAGATTTATGGTAGCGCTCAGGGTCCTCCGGTGCTTTCCTCTGGGCTGCTATGTCGTTGCCTGGAACCAAGCTCGTCCGTTTCAGGAAGCCTGGCATCTGTTACAAGGAACAGTGGCTGGCGCTTCGTACACCGATGGGGGATTCGGCACTACGAACGGCCGAATTTCCGAGAGACTGCGCCCAGCCGTTAATCGCACTGGAGACAGTAGTGCTGTCCAAAGTAGTATTCAATACATGTTCGATAATAATCTGTAATCTAATCTTAATCAGAGATCAGTTCACGTGACCATCTATTGGCCTTAAATTACTATTCGTTAAAGCTGTTATCTAATCAATAATTAACCCAAAGTATTTGATACTATTCAATACTGGTTGTCCCACAAATGGCGCCATTGCCACCCCCAGGTTTCATCCAACGCCGCTAAAACAAATACGACACCTGGCCGTTTCAAACGACACCAGTGATTGCATATGCATCATGGCCAACTCATATTGCGAGGAGAGTTGTTCGACAGAGCCACCAGGCGCAAGATTCAAATCAAAGCACGCACCGTCTGCGTGATGATATGCAAGTGCATATTGAAGACCTAGATCCCGTCAGAGTCGGTATAAAGAGTCCATTATCAGCCATATGCATTAGAGCGGTACGTACCTCCCACCAATTTAATGTATCCATACTGATCTTGGGGCCATGAGTTGCTGCCGGTCCGTGGCCACAGTGCAGTGCAAGCTTACGCTCAGCTTGGTCACTGGCAACATCGGGGAACGCAGGCTGCATTGCCGTGGCCAGATTCCCAAACCACGAGCCCAACTCGCCCCCATCTGGCCCCATCTGGCCTTTGGCGTGTGCCGCTCTAGGAAGGGCATCCCATAAGCCCCCTTGCGGGAGGGAGAAACAGCCACACCGAGGCTACACAGTGGACTCGGTCCCCAGATGACAAGAGAGGGTGACTGAGGGTTCATCAGGAAAATGCCCCCCCGCCAACTAGGTCCCAATAGACACGTCGAGGCGGACGGGGCAAGTCGAAAAGGTCCCCCGATAGGTAGGACCAGCGAGTGCTCGACGGTGCTCGACGAGAGGCCAGGGTCTCAGCCCGTTTGGGCTTGCAATTTGTCACCGCTTGGTGGCGTTTCCGAGCCGGTCCTGGACTTCCGCCGTGATCGCAGCCCGGCGCAGCTCGCATTCCGGATGTTCAGGTCGGCGTTCGTCCATCGAATTTCCGACAACGAACCAACGGTGCGTCTCCCTCGTGGATCAGGCACTGCTGGTCGACCGTGGCGCTGACAATGACCCGCATTTCTGACGTCGTCGATCACGTCAATTGTGATCGACGTGCGCTTTAATCTCGTTCATTTGGGCAGGTAAGCGTAGCTTGCACGTTTTGACCTAGCGATAAGTGCACGATACGGGCTATGTAAACAAGAACGATACGATTTTGAGCTAAAACACGAGAGAGGAATGAAATAGAAACAAATGAGCGACGAGTTTGTGAACCAGCACAAGTACACATCGGGCATGAAAGAAAGAAACAAAAGAGCGGATTGCACGAGGTATTAGCACGGTGCGATTGAAACGTGAAGAATAAACCGAAATGTACGTATATGCGCCTTTACCACGCGGGGAAGCGAACGAAGCCCTCTTCGTCCGAATCCGAGTCGTACTCTTGCTCTTCGGCGCAGAAATGATCCACGTAGTAGTCCCTGTTTAATGCAGAATTTGTTAGGTTTGCCACAATACACAAAGCTTGTTGACTTACTGGAGCCGATGCAGCAGCTTCATGCGCAGATCTCCGAGGTGCGGAAGCTTGAGCAGGTCTCGGAAATAACGGTTCCAGACCAATCGGTAGTGCTGCTCATCGAAGTGCAGCGACGTCCCTAAGTACATCTTCTCGAGTGCCCAGTACATCTAGTAAATAAAAGTAAGTTTGTCAATTTCTTGCCTACACCGTTTCTAACGAATCACATACCTGTGTTGCAGCAAGGGCGATCAGGCCGGGTGGTACTCCTCGACGCGCGGTCTTGTCCTTCGTCTTTCGATGCCAGGCAGCGCACTTAACTGGGTCGTCGAGCTCGGCGAAGTTGTGCAGGAACGGGACGCCAACCGGTTTTGGTGTTTTGAATAAGATAATTTCGATTGCATCGCCAAGAGCACCGACACGGAAATGATCATCTGGATTCTAAACAAATAATTAAAATCCCAGTTAAATGATTGTGTATTTGTACTTACCCGGTCAACGGAGCTGTAGAGGAACAGGCTCTTGTGCATGAGCTTGGCAATCGCATTCCGGTCCCCATTGGAGACTTTGAATGTGTACTCCATCATGCATTGAATCTTCGTGAGTGAGCTACCACGGTTGGTCGATGTTCGATAGAAAACCTGGAAACAGCAAATGGGTGAATATAAGACAAAAGAAGAATATGGCTGTACTTACGGTATCTAGGAATTTCCGAGTAAAGACCTCATCCTCGGAAATGTTGGTTATCTTCTCTGCGTATGCTCGTGCATCCCGAAGGTATGCCGTTCGATCCTCGGGCCAGGGGTTGATGCACCAAACATTGTTCAGTACGTGGTATTCCATTGGTGGCATAACTTCTGGTTGGTCCGCAGTCAGCGCGCTGGCGGGGAGTATGTGACGGTTGCGGATTGGTTCCTTGATTGCCCACCCGCTTCGGTTCCTACGACGGCTCTGGAGGTACAGTCTTCGAGCATTTGCCTCGATTTCCAGGAGAGTGGGAATGCGCCGGGACTCTGCAGGTTGCTCTTGGACATGGATATTTGGCCATCGAGTTGCCTGAGAGCGGGCCAGAACTGCCCGTTCGTGTGGCCCACCGGACAATGAATCCGTTAATCCGATGTCCGTATCCTCAAAGTTGATAGACGTTGTCGGATATGACTCGTCGTCGGAGTCCTCGTGTGGATCGTGTGGGCTAATCTCTGCTGCGTGGCTGTGTATGTTCGTCTCAAGCAGCTCCTGGAGAGGAGCAGGGCGAAGCGGCCTTGGTGAGTCGGGTCGAGGCTGAGCCAGAGGACCAGTAGATGCAAGCGGCGGGGGTAGATGTGGGACACGAGCTTGGGCACGCACCTGGGTGACTAGCTCTCGAGTGCTGAGGCGTGAGGTGGGGTGGGAGAGTCGAGAGCCCAAGGCCGGAGTCGATGACCGATGTACACCAGCAGACTTGTGTGTGGGCACGTGGGGAGACGGGCAGTGGATCGGTTCAGAGTGAGAGGAGGGTGTGGATCGAGGGCGTGGCAGAGCAAACACAGAGGGTGATGGAGACGAGGGCAGGGATTGTACGATTAGGGACTGTGTGTGTGACTGGGATGCGAGGCTGTTGTGAAGCGGGCGAGAAGCGGGCAAGACATGGCCAGGTTGTGTGAGGAGATTGGGATGCGGTTGTGGCTGTGCAAGGTCGTTCACCACCAAGTTCATTTGGTGCATGGTGAATGGATCATTTATACACCCTTCGTTCACTCCACTTGAACTGGCGAGGTCGGAAGAAGCACCGAGGGGGCGGACAGAGGGCAAGTTGTTAGTCCCCAACTGCCAGTCGTTGTATCCAGATGGCCATCCACTTGCATGTGGCTCGATCGCGACTGGTTGGGTGTCGAGTCCGCCAAGGAGCAAGTGGATCTCTTCCGGGCTCACGCCATGAAGAAGATCCATATGCTGATACGCTGCAGAACAAATGTGAAAAAATGAGCATCGAACTTTCTGTATATTAATTTGTGCTATATACGCACAACAGTTGTTACTCTCAGTACTAGATGAAGGGTCGGAGAATGGATGTTGAGGGAGTGGGTAGGAAAACTGGTTTGGGAGGGCAAAGCTTTTGCAATCTGTATGCGCGTGGTTAATATTGTATGCGCTAACGTTTACTGCGTCCCAAATAACTCACTGTCCATTTCAATATCCTCATCTTCGCCTTCTGCGTCTTCGTCTACTAGTTCAAATTCATCCTCAATGTTGAAGGGGTGTTCGATGCGGTTGTTGGGTGAGGTGGGAGCAGGGTGGAAAGTCGTTAGCATGTCCAAGTCACCATTGTTAGATTCTGTGTCGGATTCCGAATCCGAGCGAGGGATGTCTGTATGTTGGTACAATACATCAGCAACTATATCAATCAAGCATACGTTGTAACTAAAATCTAACCTTCTTGTCCTGGGAGATATGCAACCGGTCGGGTAGGCTGTGATTTTTTTGGCTTACGCTCTACAGGCTTGACATGGTAGCCATCCTTGTCTACGGTGTATCCAACCTCAGGTATGGGGCGACGTGTACGGGTGGATGCTAAGGTAGCTGCAGGGGCATTGGCGGGAGTCGAGGGAGCGGTGTTTTGGATGGGGAGTCCAGCTCTATGCGCTTTGGCCCGACGGCGCTGCTCCCGTGACTCACGTGGAGGCCTGGAGAGGACGGAGGGCTGGGTGCGGCCTTGGCAAGGCATTGTCGAATGTATTCTGTAATGTAGTATACAAATACTTAGCGACTTAGCGTGTATTTAAGAGCTGGGATAAGTACTTACGATCGAATAGTAAGAAAACGGAGAGGGATGGTGCGATTGACTGGCAAGTACACTAGTAAAGTGAGCAAATGTAAAGGCAAGGCGAGCTGTGGGATGTCTTGGTGCTGGATTGTCGATTTTATAGCTTTGCTGCCGTCATGGGGTTAAGCACAACTGGTGTGCCGCAGCATTCGGGCCAATGGCACCCCCGGTGTCCAGTGCCCGGTTGAATGTTTGAGGACGTTTTGGTGTCGCGTAAGGTTGATGCAACGGTGGTGCCGTTGTACAGCATTGTACAAGAGAGGATGGTGGTGGTTGGGAGTATCCGTGCAAGACAGAGGCCGAGTCGTAGGCGGAGGGAGAAAAAATAAATCGCCGGACGAGGAGCAATCCAAAGTGGCTTAGCAGGCTCCTAATTCGTAGCCGACATCTGCTTGACTCAAAGATATGAAATACCGTAAACTCGGTTTTCAATCGTAAAACATGTTGCGAGACTTGTCGGAGGTCGGTGCAAAGATATGCAAGTGTTCTGAGTTGCATGGACATCGTTAGCTGAATCCTCCCCCCCTCCCGTCTCCACCTCTTCCCAATGCCAGTTTATACCACTCACTTACCACCAATTGGTACACATCCTTATATATGCGTAAAATGTTACAAAACATTTCGGGCCATATCTGGCACCCTCACGCACACTCAGCGAGGACCGCAGCAATGTCGGGGTCAAAGAATCATGTTGCGAACAGATTACAACGAACTACTACAAGCCCAAGGTTAGTATTATTTAGTATAGATCATGCCGAAAAGTCACTTACGAAATGTACATATTTGGATTTAGCTTTTGATGCACGTTCGTGTACAGAACCCCACCCAACTCATGCACCCGACCCCTCTTTGTCCCAAACAAACCAAGACACGCGGTTCTCTACTGAGACAAATGCTACATATTATCAGCCAACTTCTACGTTTCCCAACGAGTCTGGATCAATCACTCACCCAGCTCCCACTCTCGATTCCTACGTTACCGAACCCACCGACCCTTTGCTCTCGTTTGACTGTAGCCAATATGGCTCAAGTGGCCTCGTGTTCAGTGGCCCGTTCGATTCAGACCTTCTACTAAACCCCTGGGCTGAAAACGGAAGCGGAGTCGAGTACAACTTTGGTTAGTCTACATCGCCATATATGCTGAGAGCTTTGCTTACGAGCCAGTTGTATAGCCCAGCAGCTAAATATGGACATAACACATATACCCCCACAAATCGAACCAGAATTAGTCCAGGCCACACCACAACAAGTACGAGCCGAACCAGAACCGGTCAATGACACCCGACATCGTCTGGCCTCGGGCCAGCCCTACACCCGGAGAGTCAGCAAGAATCGAGTCATTTATCAGCATCCTACTGCTGGTCAGACTTACGGAATGGGGCAGACGAGGTGGGAGGCCGAGCGTGTAAAGAACAACACACTCCGTGGAGGGAACGAATGGGCGATGTGGGGGTCGAAGGACGAATGGGAAACTGTCAGGTGGTTGGCGACAACAAAGATATCGCAGAGGAGTGCTAACAAGTTATTAAAGACTGAAAGAGTGAGTAAATTTTCACTTGATAGCACACAAAACTGACCTATATGGTTAGTACCGTGGTGCGAAATACTCGTTCAAGTCGGCAAAAGCGCTGTTCAAGAAGATTCGAAATGAAATGAAGGAGTTTGGCGGACCAGAATGGAATTCGGAGGATATCGTTCTGCCGGATACGGATTCGAAGGATAAGGTTACTTTTTTTTGGCGAGATCTGCAAGATACAGCCGATTTCATGTTTGGATGCCCACGATTTGCCGGCAAGATGGCATACGCACCAGAGATACATTATAATGC
The DNA here is from genome assembly GCA_019677335.1 of Ceratobasidium sp. UAMH 11750. NCBI lineage: Eukaryota > Fungi > Basidiomycota > Agaricomycetes > Cantharellales > Ceratobasidiaceae > Ceratobasidium > Ceratobasidium sp. UAMH 11750. The sequence goes on along the minus strand of WSLM01000441.1, from coordinate 220 downwards.
CGACGAGACGACACGGTTATATGAAAACCCCTGGACTGCAAGAGATTGGAATGAACGACAAGTGAGTACAACTTGTATTATCGAACAACGGTCACTAAAAGATGAAATTAGAATACGTTACCGGCGGGCACAACGCTTGGCGGTAGTGTTGGCGGCGAGCGTAGGCAAGGGCCCTCGCCCTCGGAACTCGGAAACTCAAAGACGTCCACGCTGTCATCCT
>WSLM01000440.1:0-16973 GCA_019677335.1 Ceratobasidium sp. UAMH 11750 | reverse complement strand
TTCATACCCCGGACAGGTTACCAAGCTACTTGGGGTGGCATTGAGGACGACCATTTACCATTCTTGGAGAGGGGTGTCAATATCTTACATGTTATTGCGTCTCCTTTCCCGAGAGTTTGGCATACGTTGGCGGTATGTGTTGTCAACGCATTCAACCGCTCGATAATAAATCTCTTACTAGGATGATGCGAGTGCGCTGCATTTACCCACTTTGAAACACTGGAATATGGTGATGCGGGTGTTTGTCTCCGAGTACCTTGGGTTGCGCCCGTCTGGTTCCTCAAATTCTCAGCCACGGGGTGAGCCCGAAATATCTACTTCGAAAGCTCGGGGGGAACTAGTGAGTGATATAAAGTTGAATTATCGAGCATATGCTGACAACGATCGGTCAGTAGATAGTTCCGCATGCGCTTGTTCTCGCCGCTGTTGCGCTATCGAGTTTGCTTTGTATACGGCTGTGGATACGATAACGGAGTCTGTATGCTTTTATTGGGTCTTTGGACATATGAATAGATTTTGTAACCCCGGGAAATGATAGAGTTTGGATAATATACTCCACTTTCACCACATAGCCTCCTCAAGCTCACCCGCGTGAACAAAAGCAAACTACTTCGTTTCATCTCCCGAGCCATCGTCGTCAACTTCAAACCCAAACGAAAATCCTTGATCCATTTTCTCCGCCTGCGATTTCGTGACTTGATCCCAGACACTCCGCTGTTCGCCTGCCCCTTTTCTAAGCGGTTTATCAAGCACTTCTAGGGCTCTTTGGAGTATACTAGGTCTCTCCCGTCGGAGCACTTGGCAGAAGGTGCCGTAAAGCTCAGTGCACTGGATGTCGTCTGGCCACCCCGAAATCTGGTCAGCCTTATCACGCATGAAGCGGAGTATATTCACAAGCTTCATGCCCAGAGGTCAATGTACAAGCATATATCGCAGCAATCATCACTCACTTCGTGCTCAGAGGCAAAGTTCTGAGTTACTGCAACAGACGCCTCAAGATTCACGACTAGGTGCCACCAACCGCTCGGCCTAACAAAACAACAAGATCAATTAACAAATAACATGGAATGGATGTGAAAACCAGCATACACGTAGACAATCTCCCCAGCATGGCACACGCCGACCCGCATTTTGCCGCGGTTATTTGCAGAGCCAGAGTTTGGCCCATACTCCGCCCACGCAGCGTCAAAGTACGACATGAACCATTCTGATAGAGTTGTTATTTTCTGCGGTGCCAAACACGGACGGAAGAAAGGGATAACCAACCTGCAAGCGAAAGTGGCGACGTAACTTCTGCTTCGTCCTCGGAGACGTATACCCCCGGCGGGCATACATCAGGTGGGAACATCACCCACCCTTTGCTCCCGGTGATTACCTGTGATTTCGGTGAATATTGTGCTATGTACTGGGGGCGGAGTATGACCAGCGTACAGCATTCCACGCGCTCGTCGCATTGGGGTCTTTGTGAAAAGTACTGCCCGACCTTTCGGGACCTATTATCTGCCAACGAGGTGGATTGAATAACGAATCGAGATATCCGAAGTAACTTACAAGCCAACGATAGTCTGGTCGCTTGTTGCCCATAAGTTTGAATAAATCCTCGCCAAAGAGCGTTGGCGGATCATAATCTGCGCCCATCCCCAAGTCATTATCACCAGCAGTCTTTTCGACAAACCGACTATCGAACAAGTATACTGGAGCGTCGTCTTGCGAGCAGTTGGAGGCATACTCGCTATATGTTTGCAGGCTGCAGTCGAACGCCTCGGCTCGGAAAGACGTTCGGGAAAATCTCTGGAGTAGGTTCTCAAACGCCCATCGTGGTGCAGAAACCCCATGTTCGCCCAGTTGTGTGGAATATGCGGGCCAAGAGAAACGACTGAGTGCATTGGAAACGATAACCGGCTCAGATCGCGAACCGAAATCTTGCTCGAATGTCTCGGCGGTCGTACAACTCGCCTCGACACGAACCATAGAGGAACGAGGTACGCTTGTTTTGTCACGACAACCGCGTGGATAGAAATAGCGAGCAATGTCGGTATTCGCACACAGGTACGGCTGGTAAAGTTCGTCAGAGAACAAGCCGGCGCAGTCGATCATGGGGGTTTCGAAAATACGTCGCATATACTGATCGCTTCGGTCTACAGGTAGTCCAGTAGGTTCAAATTGCTGTAAATATGTTTTGCGCCAGGTTCCAGCCCAGCCGTCTAGTTTGCCATTCGAGACGCGAACAAAGAGGTCCTTCCAAATCGGCTGGTGCGCACAGTACGCAAACAGCGCTTTCGAGCAGGATCCCAGGTAAAGGACATCCTTTGCGGCTAATATACTGATAATACCCAACAAATTTGAATCGGACAAGACACGCAGCGAGCCTAGGCCAGGTTCCCTTATAGAAGTGCTATAGCCAAGTAGCAGGTTACCAGAGGGCTTGATGTTTAGATGCTGAAAGTTTCTAGTATCTTTGGCCACCAAGGTATTATCGCGTTCATTCCGAGGTCGCTTGAGCAGAGTTTCGGGATGGTCGCCAGAAGCAAGGCAGTCCCTCCCGCGTTTCAGGGATACGCTGGGAGGATTCGTTTGAGTGATTGCCATAAGCAATCTAGATAGATGTGGGGGTAGGTGTGGTGGTGTCTTGGTTTATAAACTTTGGCTTCGAAGTTGGTCTGGGCGCTTAGATTGATCTAATCTACTAACCTCGCGCTCAATCAACCACCATACCATGTCCCAAACCAACCCATATTCCCCGGAGGTTGTGCTCGTAACCGGATCCTACGACCACGAAATAAGATTCTGGGAAGCATGGAGCGGCCTTTGCTCGCGAACTATACAGAGGCAAGGGGAATCTGGGGTAGGTCGCTGTTTGTTGTTCCGCCGGATCGGCACATTTCTAACTTTCTTGGAAGCAAGTGAACAGGCTAGCCATTTCGCCCGAGTAAGCTTCTAAAAATCTATGCAATCTAAACGATGTTCTCATGGTATGCCTAGTAAGCGGTTGCTTGCTGCTGCAATATACACAAAAGTCCATATTTACGACATTCCTGGGAACTCCTCCACACCAGTCAGTCAATCTTTGTTCTTACGCCGGAGGCGAAACTGAAATGTTACAGAGAGCTGTATTTGAAGGACACAAAGGCAATGTCACCTCAGTCTCTTTTCATTCAGAAGGCAAATGGGTTGTCACTGGGAGCGAGGATGGCTCGATACGGATATGGGATTTAAGGACCACCAACTCGCATAGGGTGTATGAGAACGAAGTACCAAGTAAGTCAGCCAAGTAAACCCATAGTGCGTTTATTGAGTAATTTCTTAGTAAACGACGTATGCATTCACCCTAACCAGGGTGAACTCATCTCCTGCGACCAAGCAGGAAGGATTCGCCAGTGGGATCTCACACTACAAGAGGAGGCATGCACAGTAGAGTTGGTACGAATGGTACTGGGTCGCTGTTTTGCCAATTATCCTAACCAGAATATCCAGGCGCCAGCCGGAGATGTACCTATTCGATCTGTCAGCATTGCTTCGGATGGCTCTTGCCTGGTCGCTGGTAATAATAAGGTAAATGGAAACTTCTGTTTTTGCGACTCATAGCTGAACTATTTCGAAGGGTCGGGTCTATGTTTGGAAGATTCACGAAAACGCACGGGACGGGCCTCGCTATCAAGCCGTGACCAAATTCCAAGCTCACAACAAATACCTAACGCGCTGTCTGCTTAGCCCTGACGTGAAGTAAGCCCCGAGTCCTTTGTATACTTATTTGATACTTAGGTGACTCGGGAAAGGTATCTCGCGACCTGCTCGGCAGACACGACTGTCAAAATTTGGCTCGTTGGGTCGAATTACGAGTTCAAGCTTGACAAAACATTGCACGGTCACCAGCGCTGGGTATGGGATGCTGCATTCAGCGCAGATTCGGCTTATTTGGTCACAGGTATTTACAGGATAGTTGGAGTTTGTACAAAAAACTCATTCGTGGCCTCAGCATCCTCAGATCATGTCGCACGGCTCTGGGAGCTATCATCCGGGGAGACAGTACGACAGTACAATGGTCATCATAAAGCTGCTGTCTGTGTAGCGTTAAACGACATCAATCTTGTTCCTAACTAGTCTTGTCCAACACAGTCTGTTCAATTTCAGCGCCGGTATCCGCAGGACACTACTAAATAGAATATACGTAAGTATAGTTTGAATGGCTGAGCTGCTGGAAACACTCACCGAGTGATGACCGAGGGCGTTTACCGGCTATTACCGGGATTCATCTTCAGTACAAATGCACGCAGCATTAAGGGACTTCCCGTGACCAATCGTCTTTCGGCCAACATTCTCCTACCATGACACAGTCCTCCCTTGATATCGCAAAGCCCAGAGAGCTACACATTCAGATCGAAAAGAAAAATGGAATCATTCGGTTTGCGTCGGGGTCGGGGTTTGCGGTCTTGCATGTTGATCGTAAGTAATGTTGTTGCTCTCGGTTCGGCGCCGACTTAAGAGTATCGCGTAGCACATGGCGTGAAAAACATGAAGCTCTCTACCAACCTTCGAAATGTACTCTATGCCGAGATGCTGCCAGACAACGTCGTCAAGATTGCTACGTTGGCGCGCCGGAGAAAGGCTCTGGCTCTTGTTTTTATCGAGGGACGACTGCGAGATCCCGAGACGCTTCAGACGGCTGAGGCGTGGATCTCCGGCCTGATGGCTGCAGCCTATGGTGGTAAGCTCTGTTATTTAGAGTATAATACGCGTCGACTAACGCGACCTACTGCTAGGAGTGACTCCTCGCCGACGACTGAAAGTACTTATCAATCCCGCCGGTGGCAAGGTACGTCTTAGGGGGTCTATTTTTACACGTACTTACCTTCTCTCAGGGGCATGGCCTTCAAGTTTTCGAGAAACAGGTCAAGCCCGTCCTTACCGCAGCCCATTGCGAAGTAGACGCAATCGGTAAGTACTTATGAAGCCTGAATACTTTACAATTCTTACCTCTTAGCAGTTACCGAGCGCGCCAAGCATGCTATCGAGCTCGCCGAATCTTTTCCACTAGACTATGATGCATTGCTTACGGTCTCGGGAGATGGGCTTATTTTTGAAGTCATGAATGGCTTCCGCAAGCGGTCAGACGCTGCAGAGGCATTTGCACTTCCCATATGTCCCATCCCTGCTGGTAGCGGTAATGCTCTTTCGATTAACTTGTTTGGAGTCAAAGTAAGACGGGGGCTTATACCCGAAACACCGCGCCATTAATTTGTTTTATGTTTACAGGAAGGATTTGATGTTGCTCTTGCGGCACTCAATGCTATCAAAGGTATGGCGCGGGCCGCCTGCGAGTTTAGGATAACTCACTTGCATTTGCAGGCAAGAAAATGTCATACGACTTGTGTTCCTTCACACAAGGCGGCGAGACGAGCGTATCCTTCCTATCTCAAGCTATTGGGTTGATGGCCGACCTGGACCTGGGGACTGAAAATATAGTTTGTCTACTGTCATCCCCGAGTTCAATGGAACCTGTACTAATGGTAACGCACAGCGATGGATGGGCGATACAAGATTTATTGCCGGGTACTTGAAAGGGGGTAAGCTGTTTCACATGAATGATCGAGCAGCGCTGATGGGTTTACTGCTGAATTAGTCGCTAACAACAAACCATGCGCCATGACACTATCGATGAAAGTAGTACACCGCGACAAGATTGGGATGGCCCAGACACTCCGAGAATCTCAACCATCCTCTGCGCTAGGAGGAAACATGAACTCAGCAGCTCCTACGACGGAGGAACTACGAGTAGATATAGCGCCGCGGTTTGTCAACGAAGATACTAACGGGCCAGGATGGTTTACTTTCGAAAAGCCCATCTTATATGTCTAGTGAGTCTCGCTATTTATGGCTCTGTCGATCTGGACTGACTCCTGATAGTGCAGGAACAATGCCATACGTCGGAAGAGACTTGATGGCATTCCCCGTGTCTCTACCATTGGATGGCCTAGTTGACATTTCTGTTCAAGAACTAGTAAGTAGTTCCCGACGATCATCTAGCAGCTACTCAGTGGGGTGTGATAGGTTTCCAGGCCCCTCATGCTGAAAATGATCTCCGGTGCAGAAAAGGGAGACCAGTTCTGGTTGCCATCGGTAAGAGCGAGCAGACTTAAAGCTTTACGTGGCTTAATCATATCGCTTGTAGCAACACTACTTTAAAGCCGAAGCATACAGGCTGCGGCCCCACGACGAATCGGGCAATCTCTCCATCGACGGAGAACGGTTCCCCTACAAAGAGTTCCACGTCGAAACACTTAAAGGTCTCGGTACCACGCTAAGCATGACAGGGATGTGGCACTCGGGAGACTTTGGCAAGGGAGAGTTACCCGTAAAGGCGGAAGCCACGAGCTGAGGGGGGAACACGCGAATCCTATCTATATGGTATCATAAATGCTTTGTCGTACAAGTCTAGTGGCCCACTTGTCTAATATTCATTTGTCGAGTGCTTAAATCACGTGACATGGAGACAGTTTGTTTTGAGAGCCGTGTTGTCATCACTTGTTTGGCGATAGGCGCCTAGCGTGACCTATATAAGCCACCTGTGAGCTCACTGCTAACCACCAACTCTTCCCCTCAACCACCACTATCCTCTGCTCTCGCGCCGTAAGTTTGCTGGTTTGAATACACGAACTGAAAATGCTAATTGACTTGAACTGTTTTTGGACTTGCATTAATTTCGATAATTATTGTTATTCTTAGACTAACCCGATCTTTGTGAGTATATGCCTCTTTGATAGTGAGGCGATTTACTAATTCGCCTTGCGGATAGTGTCCAAATGCCTCCGAAGAGCACTGCTGCTGAGAAGAAGCCCGCCTCGACTGCTGGCAAAGCTCCAGCCAAAGCCCCAGAGTCTGGAGTAGCAAAGAAGACCGCGGCCAAGCCCTCGACCGGCGGGGCCGAAGGCGAAAAGAAGAAGCGCAAAAAGTCGCGCAAGGAGACTTATTCGTCATACATTTATAAGGGTGCGTCGAGGTTTGCGTTTCTTATGACGAGCTTGAGCTAACCCACTACCCGATTCTTAGTGTTGAAGCAGGTTCACCCGGATACCGGCATCTCGAACAAGGCAATGGCAATCCTCAACTCGTTTGTGAACGATATCTTCGAACGTATCGCCGACGAGGCTTCGAAGCTCGCGTCCTACTCAAAGAAATCCACTATCTCTTCCCGCGAAATTCAGACATCCGTGCGCCTCATCCTACCCGGTGAACTATCCAAGCACGCCATCTCCGAGGGTACCAAGTCGGTCACCAAGTTCTCGGCTGGTGCTGGTGGAAAGTAAACCATTGCGAGTTGTATATGTTGTGCTTGTACCCGCTATCTTTATCACCGTTGTGTGTCCTTGGATTGTATTAAAATATCACTGTCTTGTCTGTGGACTTATGTTCGTGTTGTCCGTAGATATGGGATTATTAAAACAACATACATAGTACGCGGCCGAGCCGACCAGATGCAAGACAAGAAAGTAGTATTGGACCAGCTCAAAACCCTAATAATCAGATCAGATTGTGCTCTAACATAAGAACCGTAAAACCTACCGTATTTTGTCCCAGCCTCCTTGCGATTTCGTTTTCCCTGAGCAATTTTCTCTTCCAGTGCCTCCCGATTTTCGTATGCTTCTGTTAGCAAAGTAGAAAGTTGGTGCCTGGTTCTCGCCAATCCAGTAGCCTTCTGCACCTGTGACAATTGTTAAGACAATGCCTACGAGGTAGCCTGAGACTCGTACCTTCATCCGAGGCATGGCAGGCGCACCAGCTGGTGTAGTAGTGATAGCTTTCTTCCGCTCACGTTCCGCAATCTGCCCCTTGCGAAGCTCCTCCGTGGGGTCGAACGTCGCCATGTCGTCTTTAGACCTCTCGGCAAACTCCTTTGCCTCGCTCTTTGTCTGGTTTCCTGCTTGCATATCACCGCCAGACGTAAGTTGCTGCATGAATTTCTGATACACTTTTGGATCATATGCTTTCCATTCGCCCGAAGGTAGTTGGTAATATCCTGGGTAGGGGTCGTATGGAGTAGGGGCAGGGGGCTCAAAGTCCTTGACGTCGGGGGCGGACAAGAGAGTAATAGACGAGCTTGAGGATGCTTCCGGTGCCGATACAACTGGTGCCGCACCTCCAGAACAAAGAGTGTTAATGTAACCCCAAATTCACAGTCCCTTTGGTACTTACCTAGCGAGAAAAAATCGACAGTTGGCGTGGCTGCAACAGTAGGCGGGGCTTCCTTGGCTTTTCCCTTTGCCATAGACGGCGGGAGGAACAAGCCATTCGCAGTCGCCTTCTCTTCGCTAGCTGCTGGTTGAGAAGTTATGCCGGGAGCACCGGAGAAGCTAAGTGCAGGTCCGCCACCGCCTCCAAGCACCCGTGTCGGCTGTGGAGCTGCCGGAGTAGCATTTTTAGGTGCAGGCAAAGCCGCGAATAGAGATGAAGACCCTGCGCCTTTGGTACCTCCACCAAGAGCTAGCGCAGTACGAATTCTTTTGGCTGCCCTCTCATCCGGGTCATCACCCTCATCCTCGAATTTGGCGCCCTTGGTGCCCCCACCGAGACCTAGCGCGTTACGAAGTTTTCTGGCTGCCCTCTCATCCGGGTCACTATCCCCGTCCTCGAATTTGGGTGCCTCGACTGTGATGCGTATAGGTCCGTCGCGACGCTTCTTTGGCGGAGGCAGCGCGAGACCAGCTGATGGTTTGGTATCAGAAGCTTTGGGGGCAGGTTTTGGGGCAGAGGCAGGCAGAGTGCTAGTTTTGTTCGGAGGAGAGTTTGACTCTCCGTCACTCTCACTATCCGATCCGTAAGAGGCCAATCCACCCAACATAGCGACAAGCGTTACAAGTCGTTAGAGCCTAGAATCAGGTGCGACAAGGTAGCAAGTCTTTAAGCCTCAGGCTAGTTGAGTTGAGTTGCCAGAGGTAAAAATCCGTGGTGGTGGTTGAAAGTCGTGAGCCACAAAGCACTGTGTGGTTGTGTTGAGAACAAGCGCCGGAGTTTGTACCCGGCCCGGCTCGTCTTCATCGGCATCTATTACAGTTCGGAAAGAAGTTAGTTCGAATGGCGCCAGTGTGCTTATCGGAGATAATACGGAAACGTACGTTGATGTTTTTATTTTTATCTCTTACGTCGTACCACCCGATCTAATTCGTACTCAAGTCGTGACTCGTTCCCCAACGCTACCTCTTTCGTAGAGAATTGTGCAATAATGCTGCCTTCTCGTCTGCTCAAGTCATCCAAGTTGTCAAGTTTTTCCAATAAGAACTATTTCAGCTCGAGTCATGTCCGCACACTTTTTACCCGGTCGGCCATAAACCCCAAGTTGCCCAACAGCCAACTCCTTAAATATCCGGCTTCTGCACCTATATTTCGTTCACCTAGGAGTCCCAGCTCTCCATCTTTTCTACCCCCTCTATCAAGAATGGTTCATGAAATTGCGAAACTTGGCTTTGCAACTGGGACAAACGACCTCTACGACAAGGCTCGCCCATCCTATCCGCAGGAAGCACTTGCAGCACTTTATACGAGCATACCAAGGGCAGATAACCCCTTAAAGATCGCTGAGTATGTACAAGCTTTTTGTTCCGGGCTTTATTCTTGTTATTAACCGTGAACTCGAAGGGTGGGTTCTGGTACGGGGTTGTTTACCCGCGCGTTGCTCGGGCATCCGCTACTTGGGCCCGCCGTTGGCGAGCTGCGAGCGATCGAACCATCCGAGGGAATGAGGCAAACCCTCGAAGAACGTACCAAAGACTCACGAGTCAAAAGCTTGCCCGGAGACTTTTTAAACACAGGCGTTGAGGACGGGTGGGCAGACCTAGTTGTCGTTGCTCAGGCGAGTTGGTGGTTTATCATTGAGGGTAACCGTTGGATTAACGCACATTTAGGCATTCCACTGGTGCCCAGACTATGACAAGGCTATGGTATATACCAATGTTACTCAACTTACTCTAGACTAATTATGATTCTATGCAGGCCGAATTTGCTCGCATACTAAAGCCAAAGGGGATTCTCGCATTCATTTGGAACTTGGAAGACCGGTCCGTAGTCCCATGGTAGTTTGTATTCGTTCTCTGACGTTTGGATCTCAGTGAGCGGTGTCCGTGGGTTGCCAAGATCCGCGACCTCATTGAAGCTTACGAACAAGGCAGTCCTCAGTTCCGCCTGGGCGTAAGTGTCCTGTTTTAGTCTATCCAACCATGGGTACCTAATGTGAATCTCAGTGGTGGAAGGCTGCTTTCGATACCCCATCGTACAAAGCCAATTTCCAGCCCCCAGAGTCTAAGACCTGGGATTACACTGTCCCGACTACGATCCAAGGCGTCCACAACCGCGCATTCAGCAAGTCTTATATTGCCATTCTCCAGCCCCCAGAGTCCGACAAAGTCCACAAGGGCATCGACGATATTATGGCCAATGCGGAGAAAGAGTGGATCGACGAGAAAGCAGGGATGTTCAAGTATCATTACGAGACGTTCTTGTACATCATGCGCCGGGTCTGAGTCTTGGAATTTCGCTTGTGCAAATAGTTTGATCAATTAATTCGGAAGGTTGTATGCGACCAGACGGGGTGATCACTCGTAGCCACTTGATCGGAGCTTGGTTGATGACTAATCACCTATAAGTTAAGCACCGTTTGCGGTTTGCCACCTTTGTGTCGTGTTGCAACCAACCACATCTGCCTCTGACCTCTAGCCTCCACCCGGCCACAATCACTGCACTCGTCTCCGGGGGCTCCTATGAGTACACCAGCACCACCTGCGCCGGCTCCTGCAGCTGCACCCGCCCCAAAGGACGCGGGTGCCAAGCCAGCCAAAGAGGTTTGCCACTGTGGCTGTTGTTTCAAAGCTTTGAACTCATACATGTGTCTATTCATTCCAGAACAAACCCAAGGGAGACACGCCTGCAAAATCCGGTTCCTCGGCTTCTAGGTGGGCGTCGGCACCACCGGCTGACGGTACCGACGCGAGCAAACCGGGCAAACCAAAGCAATCTCGCCCGCGTCGGCGTAAACCCAAGAACCCTGCACCAGGCGGCCAGACCGGTCCAGGGGGTAATGACTCGCGAAACCCCCGTGTCAAGCGCGATGAAGACCGAGAGGACGGGGAGTCCGAACCCGAGGAACGGCCCGGTAGGCGAACCGCTGGTACGCCCTCCGAATCCGAAGAGGAACCAGAGGGCGAGGAAGAGGTCAAGTCGCCTACGGAACCTAAGCCTGCTGAGGTTCAGGCCCCCAAGGCTAAGTCGCCCGAAGCCAAGTCACCCGAGCCGGTTGCTGCACCGGCGGCAGGGAAGGCCGACGAAAAACCTACTGACGCCCCTGCTGGTGCCGAAGAAAGCAAAAAGGAGCGTAAGCCGGCATATGGGCCAGGGTATGTGAACAAGGACAGGCATAAGACTGGCGGGGAGAGGGTAAGCACATATTGCGGATACGTGACAGTAAAGAGGAAACTGAACAAGTGTTACAGGACAAGATGACACCCGAAGAGCTTGCTGAAAAGATGGAAAAAATGCGTCTACAGAATGAGAAAATTAAACAGAAGCGCGAGGTAAGCTTGTTTTGTTTTTGCAAAAAGGGCACACTAAATTGATTCTCGTGTTTAGCAAGTAGAGGCGGATGCTCAAGCCTTTGAGCAATCAATTGCGGCTGAGCGCGAGGCAGCCGCAGCTCGAAGGGAACGGCAACAAAAGTTCCAGTCTTCGATCGACGAGGAACGAAAGCAGAACGCGCAGCGCAAGATGGAAAGGGTGCAAGGCCGAGAGTGGGATGCTCAAAAGGAAGAGGCTGACTGGAATCACCCTGGGCGGCCTCGTGGACGAGGTGGATTCGAGGGACGAGGCGGTCGCGGGGGAGGCCGTGGAGGTCGAGGCGGTTTCAACAATGCAAGGGGCGGTGCTCGCGAGAATGTTGCTCCCAAGCCGCCTGCGCCTGCTGACCTCAAGGATGAGCAACAGGTGCGTTTTTGTATGAACTACATGTTTTGGGGTTATGAGCTGACTCGTGTTTTTAGTTCCCTGATCTACCAGCCCCAGCTGCCAAGTAGCGGCTGCACCCAGGGCAACCCAAATGTCTTGAATTTCTTGGTTGAATGCGTGTGGTTGACCCGACCTCGTAAGATATTTCTCCTAACAACAGTTGGCTGGTACCTAACCCTACATGTTGCAGTACAAATACCCATTTATTGTTCCGAATGTTCTGGTTGTTTGATATGAACCAATGAGCTCGAGTGAAAATAATCAACTTTTTGCACGACTGCCTATCGTCACGATTTGAGCCCAACAGATGAGCCCCTTGCGTCACACCATAGTATAACTCCGCGCCCGGCCTTGCACGGACAATCGATATTCTCACGATCCGGAACGCCCCAGTCTCCCGCGGTCTAAATCCCAAGCAAAAGCCGCTACAGTTCTCACCACAAGCACCCACTCGTCGCACTCATGTCCTTGTCCAACAAGCTCTCCATCACCGACCTCGGCTCGCTCAAGGGCAAACGCGTCCTGATCCGCGTTGATTTCAACGTGCCCATTCAGGATGGCAAGATTACCAACCCGGCGGTAAGATTTGTTTCGAATCGATGCGTCGAAATGAAGGATCTGAGATCTCTCTAGCGCATTGTTGCAGCGCTGCCGACGATCAAGTATGCGCTCGATAATGGTGCGTGCTGCTTGGTTGTACATGGAGAGGAAGCTGACTGGATATACAGATGCCAAGGCGGTGATTCTCATGTCCCATCTGGGCCGCCCGGATGGCAAGGTCGTCGAGAAATACTCGCTCAAGATCGTTTCTACCGAGCTCTCAAAGCAGCTTGACGGAAAGCCCGTAAAGTTCCTCAACGACTGCGTCGGACCCGAGGTCGAGCAGGTCGTCAACTCGGCCGAGCCCGGGTCCGTCATCCTGCTTGAAAACTTGCGCTTCCATATTGAAGAGGAAGGCTCCGTCAAGGACAAGGCTGGCAACAAGACCAAGGCAGATCCCGCTGCTGTCGCCAAGTTCCGCGAGGGCCTTACCGCACTTGGGGACGTGTACGTCAACGACGCGTTTGGAACGGCCCACCGTGCGCATTCGTCGATGGTTGGCGTCAAGCTCCCGCAGCGCGCTGCTGGGTTCTTGATGAAAAAGGAACTCGAGTTTTTCGCAAAGGCTTTGGAGAGTCCTGATAGGCCGTTTTTGGCTATTCTTGGTGGTGCCAAGGTGTCTGACAAGATCCAGCTAATTGAGAACATGCTTGACAAGGCAAGGCCTGTTGATACAGTCAAAGTCAGGGACGAGAACTGATTGTATGCATAGGTCAACTCGCTCATCATCTGCGGTGGAATGGCATTCACCTTCAAGAAGACGTTGAACGGCATGGAGATCGGCAAGTCGCTCTTTGACCAGGCTGGCTCTGAAAAGGTTGCCGGGCTAGTCGAAAAGGCAAAAAAGAACAACGTCAAGGTTGTGTTCCCAGTCGACTATATCACCGCTGACAAGTTTGACAAGGACGCCGCGGTGGGTATATGCGGCAGACGTCCTAGTTGTGTGGCTAACAACGCATTGATAGACTGGCACTGCGACCGACGAGGGAGGTATCCCAGATGAATGGCTAGGCCTCGACGTCGGTCCCAAGTCCCAGGAGCTCTTCAAGCAGACCGTGCTCGAGGCCAAGACGATCCTCTGGAACGGGTACGTACAAATCCGTCAAACCTGGGCCTTTATCTAACACCAACTTGGTTCTAGCCCACCGGGTGTGTTCGAGTTCCCGGCCTTTGCAGCAGGCTCGCACGCTCTCCTCGAGGCCAACATCGAGGCTGCAAAGAATGGCGCCGTCGTCATTGTAGGCGGTGGAGACAGCGCCACCCTTGTCGCGCAGCAAGGCAAGGAGGCAGAGCTCAGCCATGTGAGCACGGGTGGTGGAGCCAGCTTGGAGCTTCTCGAGGGCAAGGTGAGCGCCTCGTTTGTGGGTTGTTTCTGATTCTCGCGCATCTAACGAACGGTTTTCCTAGACCCTGCCTGGCGTCGCCGAGCTGAGTGAGAAATAAACTCCCGGTCGCCAGCGACAACTGAATAACATCACTGAACTGTATATGTATAGCTGAAAAGCACAAATCTAGAATGTAATCCGCATAGTATTAAAAAGTTATCCTCAGAGTTCGTGTTCAACGAAGGAAGAAAAAGTGCGGGTAGGTATCTGGTGAGGGCAGCAGCGGATGACTATACTATAGAGAAATAGTGTCTTGTGAAGGACGAGAAAAGACAGCAGGGGAAAACGGCATGCAGCATACAATGCAGCAATCAAATATACAAAAATATTATGGGAACAATATAGCTAGGCAATAACGCAGTCCTCCTTGTTGGCTTGCGCTCGAGTCGGTCGTGCCACGGCGCCCACCCGACGGTTGCCAGCGCGTTTGAGGTCCGTGAGACGAGCCATCGCTCGTTTGTTGCCTTGAGCTAATCGGGGCATCAGTCGCTGTTCAATTTTCGTAAACAGAGTACTCACCTGCCGCACGCATATACCACCGTTTGGCAAACTCAATGTCAACCTTGAGCCCGATACCAACCTCGGCATAATACCCGACCGCATACTCTGCCTTGCTCAACCCCTTGTTGGCCGCTTTCCTCGCCCACAAATAGGCCTCGTGGTCGCTCTGCTTCAGCACGCCTTCGCTCCCAGTCAGGTACCATCCACTGAGCGCCAGCTCAGCCTCTGGATCACCCTTTTGCGCCGCCTTGGAGTACCAAGCGATCGACCGCTTCGGGTCAATAGGACATGTGAGATGCCCATACTCGTACGCCGTCCCAAGCTTAAACTGCGAGCGCACAAAACCAAGCTGAGCAGCGCGCGTAAACAAGTCCTTGGCGTACGCCTCGTCGTGCACGACAACCTGTGAGCCGGGCTGTTCGTGCAACATACCGAGCTCGTGCAGCGCATGCGGGTTCTCTTCGTCGGCCTGCTCCGCAGCTCGCCTAAGCCACGGCACGGCCTGGCGAGGGCTCTTTTGCTGGCCGAGCTGCCCCTGGAGGTAGATCATTCCGAGCTTGTACATTGCGGCCGTGTCACCGAGCGAAGCGGCCTTGGTGTAGAATGCAAACGCACGTGGCCCATCTTTCCTGGTGCCAGCCCCGATCTCGTTGCAGACAGCCACGCGGTAGCACGCCGCTGGGTGATTCTGTTTGGCCGCCTGCATGTACAAGTGATACGCCTTTTCGTGATCGACCTGGAGGCCAAGCATGCCAGTTCCGCAACAGTTGGCAAGGAAGAATTGCGCATCGGGGTATGTCTCGCCCGTGGTCGCGAGCTTGCGGATGACCTTGAGACTTTCGGCGATCAGGGTGTCGCGATACTTGCGCACCGAACGCTGGTCCTGCGAGTCTGCACCAATCTTCTTGGCCGCCTCGATCAAGTATTTGGCGTAATTAAAGTGCGCCTCGGGGTCGGGATCTTCTTTCATCCGGGCACGGTAGGAATCGACAAACTCTTTGGTGTATGGGAGCCGGCTTGCATCGATCGCCTTGGTCTTCTTGGTGGTGGGGGCGACAGACATGGTCGTGTCCGCGCGCTGGAGTGGCGGACGCATCTGAAAGTCGTCGGTATCTTCTGTGTTTATCGATGCAGCGGATGATCCTCGTATCATAGACTGACTAGGTGACAAGAAGCCATCGGATGGGCCGGGTGGGTAGTAGGGCGCTCCAGGAGGCGCTTGCACGTACATAGACGGCGGAGGCTGCGCGCCAGGGGGAAGGTCCAGGCCAGCGTGCGAGGCTGCCGTGTACATACCGTCATCTTGCGGCATCATGTACGACTGTCCCTGCCAGCTGGGGCCTGCATGCGGCGGGTAGTGCCCGTACTGACCCTGATGCCCGTACCCGCGGTCGCCGGAATATACGCTCGCGCGATCATCGTATGGTAGACTGGAGGCCTCGTAGTCGGATGAACGATTAGAGTAGCCGCCGGCAGAGTAGACGGAAGCGCCATCGGGGTAGACAGGGCCGTGAGCGGGCGCAGGAGGACCGCGCCATTGCTGAGGTGGCATGCCCTGGGGCGGGAACGTAGAAGCACCACGAGGCGGCGGCATTCGGCGGTTGGACATGGAGGTGCCGGATCGGGGGATGGGGTCGGCGACGCGTGGATCGCCTGGGCCGTAGCTCATAGAGGTGCCGCTACGGGGGATGGGGTCGTTGATGCTCATGGCATTAAAAGGGAGATCGGAGGGGTCGTATGGGCGTGGTGGCGGCGCAAATTGCGAGTGGGGCAGCGGGGGCTCGTGTCCCATGTCGCGTGGATGGGTGGGGAGCGCGGGGGTGGACCGGTTCGCATGCTGCATGAGCGAGCGGGGTCCTATGGTACGCTTAGCATGTGGGGGGTCTTTGCAGGCTCGTGCTCACCAGGGGGAGGGTCGTTGAACTGGGTGTCTAGGTGGAGGCTCCCTTGGCGTGTGCCCTGTCCGTTCATGGTGCCGTTGCGCAGTGTGGGGACGGGGGCGGCAGGTGTGTTATCTGGCTCATCGTGCACGCCGTAGTAGTCAACAATATGGTTGTATCCTTCAGGCTCGGGCGGGGTGGGGGGAGGGGGAGCGGTAGACATGCTGGCGTGCGAGTCGGGTGCGGCGAAAAGACAGAGACACACAGACTCGAAGAGCGCTGGGTTGCTCCCAATCCGGTGGTCACGGTCACAGTTGTTTGTCTCTGCGCTCAACCACCACCCTTGCTTTTGTTCGCACGATGTCCCTTGCGATAGTCGAGGAGCGCGATATCGAGAGCAGCTCTCCCTCTAGAAATCCTAGTATTGTTCCAAACGTCGGGAGTGCTGCTCGTGACTATTGCAGTAGGTGCACTCGAGACTTTTCAGCGACTGCTTGAATGAGATTGTGTCTTAATAGCCATCGAGCGTACACTCTTGTCCTACGCACGGCTTGGATTGATCCTTTTTATCCTTTCGGCTTCTTTGTTGCTCAAAGCTCGCATCCCGGATCCAGAGGACGAA
>WSLM01000439.1:0-17018 GCA_019677335.1 Ceratobasidium sp. UAMH 11750 | reverse complement strand
ATGTACTGCTACATAAGGCTATGTAGCCAATATTGCCCAAACCAGGCTACTGTAGCATATCCTGGTTTTCCTGATGTAAAGACTTCCTAGCTCTGAATTAGTTCGTTGTCCGGCTGGTCCATGATGGCTTTGAGGAGCGATTGTGCCCAATCACCTGCGTTCCCTGCACTCATGTTTAGGAGCATATGGTTTATCTTACGTAGATCCCCGAAGGTTCCTTCCTCGTAATCATTAAAATATATCTCCATCTTGGTCAGGAAGGCTTCCGCCTCCCTCCCTTTTTTCCCGGTGTAGGCTTCTGGCTTCTTAGTGCGCACTTCCTTGGGGATGGCCGTTCCTGCTGCCGTGGTCTGGTTCATTGTGGTGTTCCCACCGATTGGTTTCTTGCTGCTGTTTCTCTTCTTTCCCTCTCTTCTCCCTTTATCACTTTTGTCTCCGCTATCGCCGGGGTCCCCTCCACCGGGTGCAGGCGGTTCTTTAGGGTGTTCGGTGGATTCTCGGACGAAGGGTTTACCGTCAAATAGGTCGTGTCCGAGGAGGGTCTCCCCTTCGCCATGATCGGTGGTTCGAGTGAGTTCGCAGCACGGGGTTCTATTCTCATGGTTCCTGACCAGGTTGTCCATCCCATTAGCCAGGTCTGTAGTCCATTGTTCCACAGCCATGATCGTCTCTCCTAGGTTTGCTAGGTCTTGGACCATGGTTGATATTTCCTGATCGGACTTCTTAATTGTTCGCTCTTGGGCGGAGAGGACTCCGTTGACTTCCTTTATGGTTTCCTCTACTGCGTCGAGTATCTTTTGCTGCTTCCCTTGGATCACGCTTAGGTGGTAGGTGTTGTTGTGAGCGTCGATGGCTGATTTCTGGATGTCACCTAAGATCTGCTGCAGGCTCCGGAGGGCGGTTTCTGTCCTCAGTGCAGGTTCTGTGCTGCGTTTGATTTCTGACAGGGTTGCTTTCTGCATGGACACTAGCCCTTCTCTAAGTGCTTCGGTGATTAGAAGTATTGGGTTAGGTGCTCGTGGCGGGGCTAATCTCACCCCGCTTCCGGTCCTGGGAACTCCTGCGGGCGTGGGGGGCCTAGTGTTTATTTGCTTGCCGTAGTTGGCCATTGTCCTGGTTATGTCCTGGATGTCCTGAAGTGACGCTTCGATAGGTCCTAGGGTGGCCTCCTCAGGGGCAGTGTTGTCCACCACCGGTGGTGGTGGTATGCCCGTAAGGGATATTGAGCGTTGGGGGGCTGGGTGTACTAGTGGTACCTCGGGCATAGTACCTGGCATTGCGAGGTGGGAGGTGTCGGGGTCTGTAGGGTTTGTTTCTGGTGGCGGGGGTTCGTGTTGGGACACCCTTGACGCTGCTCGGCTTGCCAAGCGGGTTGAGTGGCGTACCCCTGTCTGGTGCTGTGACATAGTTTCTGGTTGTGTCTATGGATCACAGGGTCTGCTTTGTTATGAGCCACGAGTTAGGGTGAAGTTAGCCTTATAATGTTATGACCCGCTAGTTCTCTGATCTAGTGGCTAACGGTGGCTCTCTATTCTGTTTACTGTCTATAGTTGTTTCGTATTTATTGTGTATTTATTCAAGTTGTGTGCTATATACTAGTTGGTCTCGGTGTGGTGGACAAGATAAGGCTAACTGAGGCACTCAGCTAGCCTTACCCTTTATTAAATACTTGTGGCCGGCGGTGAGTCATTCCATCCGCAGTCCACAGTCACAACAAGGTCACGTGCTGCGTCGATGGCCTATTTAGGCGTCACCAAGACAGTCACGTGTAACCTATCCATTGTCATACATAGGTATAGCTCGGGTTATTTGTGGCTCCGAATCTTATAAGAGCCGCACTTAGTCCTAGGGTCATGTGACTTTGCTTAGTCAGGTTGAGCTCGGGTGTGCATTACATAGGAGGGATGTTGCACACCCGACTTGCGTAACCACCATAAGCGCCCGGGTAACATAACATGTAATGCTTAGTCAGGTCGAGCTCGGGTGTGCATTACATAGGAGGGATGTTGCACACCCGACTTGCGTAACCACCATAAGCGCCTGGGTAATGTAACATGTAACGGAGGTCACATGACTCATAAGGTACTCCGACTGGTTTCGGATAAAACACTATAATTATGTAATAAAGTTGACTTAGTGACTGTCTTGTGCTTGGTCCATGACGTCATGTCACGCAGGTCATGACAAAATGTGTATACACAATTTGTTCTTCAGGTTGGCGGAAGAGTGCACACAAGACAGAGACAGAATCCGCTTGCAATACCTCAACTAGGATGCCCAGGAGAGCCCCTCACCGGAGTGATTTGACCAACGGTTAGACCAAAAAGCCTTATTAACAACTCCCAACTGGGTATCTATATGCTTAACTCCCGTAGGAGGTCAACGGTTCAAACCCTCAAACTAATCGCCTTTTTGGGTAATCTCTGATCACTCCATAAATGAAACCCTACTAAGGAAACCAATGACGCTGATTCCAGCCGTACCCTTACCTAAGCCCGGGAACCAGCGGATCGGGTCAAACTCGCTATCTTTCCTGCGAACCAAGCTAACGGAGACTTGAGGTTCAATATGGACGCAAGCATACTCAAGCCCAAACATTCGCCGTTTGGTACAAACAATGTGCGCCAGCATAGTGGAACCTACTCGGACACCCTGCACACAATAGGAAACCGAAGGACAGGATGATACAAGGTTTCGGGTAATGTTTGGACTTGGCCTGCGCTCTTTGCTTACTATTAGTATAGTTCCTGTAGACTGGATCTATTTGTACGTACAAACAGACTGACAGGTACATAAAGCCCTGTCGGGTCGCCCTGTTAATGCATCTCTCATCTTTTATCTACCTTTTATTTTGATCCCCCGTCTTGAATACACTGTGTGATTAAGCCCTTAAGGCTACCTTGGTTGATAAGTCGGTAATCAGCACTGCAAGACCAGTCAATCGCTAAGACCTAAGTCCCACTAAGTCCCAACCTAAACTGTGGTAAAGCACTCCGGTATACTTTAGCGGTTCTACTTGTGTGACTGCCATCGCTGCCAGTCCCCCTAAGAGATTAATCTTTCTTTACTAACATATCTATACACTGAGTTCTTAATTGATCTTGGTATTCGTATCTACAACTCTTAGCGTATAGGACACGCTCGCCTCTGATAAGGCTCACGACTAAATACTTAAGAGCTTCTGGCCCTGTCTTCTCCTATTCTAGGCGACTAGTTATAGGAATCATCATACACCTACAAGGGATCAATTTACCCCCATTAACTGGTAAATCCCTTAAGAGTATCCTTCCCCAGGTTTGCGCATACTCCCGGAACCTGATCCCTCACGCAAGCACCTCCATCTCGAAGTTGGTACCTCCAGCGCTTGCGCATACACTCCAGAAATTACACGACCTATAACAGTGTGGACACATATTGAGATGATTGTCCCCACATTTCTTGTACCCAGATGAGTAGCACCATTGGTGTGCACTACAAAACACCAATGGGTAAAGTATTTGGAGTTAATTCACATTTCTCTCCATCTAGGAATAAAACAAGGGCGCATATATCTAGGTTCAGGCCAGCTCTGCCAAAAAGTGAACAAATCCTGTACTTAAACAAACATAATACTTCAACTAGCCATGAACCTTGATTCAAATTAGGGCATTGTCAGCCCATAGGGATGCTTTGAAGTGCATAGACCCCTCTAATGGGCCTAGGTTTAGATGCTAGCTCTGCCGGAATCGGAGTCACGTGATTCACTCAGCAGCTAGGATGAGTTGTCTAAAATGTGGAAAAGCATCTTGGCTCTAAACATATGCATATGGTCAGCTAAGTAACTATGTGTGCCTACATCTGCTTACTGAAAATGTGAATTATGCTCATAGTGTATGATGTATCGCATTCCATTTGGGGATTTAATCCCAAGTTCACATACATGTATTTTCAATATTACTTGATGTATGTGTGCATGCAAATAGTCCGTACTCTGAATAGCTAAGGTACAGATCTTTGGACAACACCCAAATCTTAAAGTGTGTGGAAAGTTAAAGCTTGGACAAGGAGAAATGTGAAATTTAACCCATCATAAACTATGAGCATAAGTAACATTTTCAGTACAGCTGGCGCCATATCGATAGGCCACTCTCGAATTTTGTACACACAGGGTCCTCGGCCACAAATATAACCACATACACTGCCCCCGATGCCAGACCGAACAGAAAATGCCAAAAGTGAAGTAAAATTGTAGATTGTCGAGTGATTGAACCTCAGTGAGAAACTATTGTGCGCTTCTCAGTGCTCAAAAATAGAGCAAAAATAGGTATAAATGCGAGAGCCCAGAGGGGAGGAGGGTTGCTGCATATATCTCTCCATTCTGTTGCACTATGTCCCGACCAAACCACTTTGCGTCGTTTCCATATCCTCCCGGTGCCTCACAGCGCAGCCATACCCTTTTGCATCCCATTCGTGGCTGGTGCTGGTGCCCCTCCACCGGTTCCACCGTTCCGCGAGCGTATTAGCTCACAAACCGGGAATTCGGGGCAGCGGAGTAGGTGGCTCTTGGGAAGCTTTCGGCAATAGTCGGTGAGAACAAGAGATGAACTTGTGGTTTTGCTCGCCTCTGCATTGTGGTTGTCAAGTTGTCGTGGCCAACCAGCTGCAACCGGCATCTGGACAACCTTCCAGTGCGCTGATACAGCTGGATCACTTACTGGATGGTTTGAATGAACATTGAAGTATATGCATTTGTAGCCCTTTGGCGTCACATCTGAGGGAAAAGCCCCTTCACGCTCTTAAGGTGTGTCAGTGAACCACGAAGGAAAGAGAGACGTGGAAGCGCCGCGCTTAGTTAGCAAACAAAAGACCCTATGTGCGAGAGCAGGACTGTGGCCTATCGATATGGCGTCAGCTGTAAGCATATTTAGGCAAGGATAGTTACTTAGCCAAATATATGCATGTGTTTAAAGCCAAGATGCTTTTCCACATTGTAGGCAACTCATCCTAGCTGCCCAGCGAGTCACGTGACTCCGATTCCCGCGGAGCTAGCATCTAAACCTAGACCCACTAGAGGGGTCTATGCACTTCAAAGCATCCCTATGCGTTGACAATGCCCTATTTTGAATCAGGAATATGTTTGTTAGAGTACAGGATTTGTTCACTTTTTGATAGAGCTGGCCTAAACCTAGATATATGCGCCCTTATTTTACTCCTATATGGATGGAAATGTGAATTAACCCCCAAGTACTTTACCCATTGGTGTTTTCTAGTGCACACCAATGATGATACTCATCTTGGTACAAGAAATGTGGGGAGAAGCATCTCAATATATGCCCACATTTCTCTTTGAAAGCTGAAATGTGCGGATTTTGGGGCTAGTTTTTTGTACATTACCAAACTGTAAATTACATAGCGATTTCTATAGGATTTAAAAGTGATATGAAGCAGGGATTAAATCCCCAAATGGAACACGATAATGATGGGTTAAATTTCACATTTCTCCCTGTCCAAGTTTTAAGCTTCCACACAGTTTAAGATTTGGGTGTTGTCCAAAGATATGTACCTTAGCGACTCACAATATGGACTATTTGCGCGCATACACACACCAAGCACCATTGAAAATACATGTATGTGAACCTGGGATTAAATCCCCAAATGGAACACAATATTTTTGAGCTGATTTTTCACAATCCTACTTCGATTTTTTACTAGTAAATTACTATTGCTCAACTTGTATGTGATTATGCGATTACCTTTACAAACGGAACGCGATAGGAACGCAATGTAGTTTTTTCACACCCCCTAACAAGAGGTTTGCAACGCACGGGCCCTGGTCATAAAGTCCAGGAGTAACGCCAATTAGGACTATGTTGGTGGCACTTTCCGCCTTGATTGTGATTTGGTTGCTGACTTTTGCAGTTCTGAACAACAGGTAAGAAACACAGTTTGTCCATGCATAGCTCTCTTGTGCAAGTTGGGGATGTCTATAATAAAACTTTCCCTGTGTTGAACCCCACCTGGGCATATAGTTTCATCCACTGTAAGGTCCCAAAGCTAAGCACCAGAGGTGGGGATCTGCAGGCGATTTGCCGATTCACACCCTTACCAGGGGAGCTCAGTCCTCCCGCACAAATTCGACACGCCGCCACCTCCCCTCTCTCATACAGCATTGCCTCAGCGAGATGGTAACACTTAAACATGGTAATGGTGGTACCTTGACAGAAAGAGTCACCACCGCCTGACAAGATCCCGGAGGTCTGCGAGGTTGTGTTGTCCCAAATATCCAGCGCTTAGTCTTTGCTAGTCCCCTGGTCCACTACTAGCTCTTACGAGAAGTATCCGTACACCCACCAAAAATCATATCTATTGATGCCCACCACGACAAACTTGGAACCTATTCATCTCGGTCTCTTGAGGGTCTCCGTGCCTCTGCCGCATATCCCACCACAGTCACAGCTTGGTTCAAGCTACTTCAGGAGGTTACTACCGAGTTCTCAATTGAGACCGAGTTAACTTATGGCGCCGAAAGGTTGGTATCCAGCGGGGAATGGGCAGCAACGAAACAGCCATTGGACCCCAAGGAGCCAAAATCGTCTACCAAACCCGAAGCGGTTCATGTGAAACAACCACTGCCATCACGACCATTTGTGGAGATGGGACAAGCATCCCAGCAACGGTGATCTTCAAGGGTCAACATTACCTTGTCAAATGGGGCCAAGAGAACCCCCTTAAAGCGTCGTACGTACCCTAGTTACTATGTACATAGATTTACCAACCATTCCAGATAGAATTGGACACTCACTCAAAGGGTGGGTCAACGCCAAGATTGCCCTCGGTTGGATACAGGATTTTGACAAGAGGACACGAGAAAAAGCCAATGGCCGGTATCGGCTTTTGATTGTCGATGGCCACGTCTCACATATCAGCCGAGCAGCCCTTGAATACGCCCGTGCTAACAAGGTTGTCATGCTCTGTTATCCTTCACATTCAACCCATATACTTCAAGGCCTGGACAAGGTGTGCTTTGGCCCATTCAAAAAGTCCTGGTTGGACCACCGGGATGAGTATGAGCGCGGAACTGGGCTGGCGGTAGAGAAATCAACCTTTATGAAGGTTCTTGGACAGGCGAATGCGCAGGCATTCACAAAACAAAACATCCGAGCCGCATTCCGAGAAACTGGTGTAATCCCCTTCAACCCATCAGTCACTCGGAAGGAGGACCTACCGCCAGCAATTGAATAATCACGCACCGGTGCAATGCCACTTCTACAACCACCCCCAATCCAGGCGATTGTCGACTTCCTTGGGGCTGTCGAATCCGACTCGGATGTCCTGGGTAAAGCCTTGTCAACAACCCCGGCTCGGTTTCTTGTCTCGGATTCACCAATTGACTGGGAAACTGCAGGGCTTCCCGAAGTGGTATTCCAAGCTCTAGACACAATCAGCAACAGCATATATGCCTTGGCCAAAGCATCGGCAACCACCAAACTCGAGGAGAGCCTCAAGAGCGCCTTGAACAGTCTCATCGAGCGAGACCGAGCACGAGTGGCCGAGGGGGCATTGGCGGCCCAGATGCTGCCCCAGAGTTTATATTCCTCTCAAATTCGAGGGCAGCTGGCTGCAAAAGAGTCAACTCAAGATCAGAAGTCAGGGCAGCTGTTGGGAGATGGGATGCCGCGGCTGTACTCACCTCAGATAGTTTCCATACTCGAGCTGTCGAGCAGGAGGAGACGAGGCAGCAGATGGCGGAACACAGAGAGGCTGTCACTGAAGCCAGGTGCCAGCACAGGGGGGCTGTGAAGACCTGAAAAGAGGCAGATCAGCAACGGATCCAAAGGAATTGAGGAAGACGGGCCGAGTGGAAGGGGGAGGTGGAGACGTGGGAGATAGAACGAGAGTTAGCAAAGCTCGAGAAACGGGGTCCAAGCTGGACAAAACCGAAGAAACCGAAAGTGGAAAAGGCGAAGACTAAGCCTACACTCACATCGCCACGCAGCCCGAGCGATGCGGATACTGTACTGTCCCTAATTGTAACCACTGATCACTTTGTCACACTCGAGGTTTTCTCGCCCGGATCTCTCGTGTTGGCTACGATTTTTGGTAGACTTGGAGCGATCGGGTATGCCTACAGCCCTACCAAGTTTGAAGAGCTAGGCTTGTCTCCTTGCTGAGATATTGGGGTGTGTGACAAAGTGATCGGTGGTTACAATTAGGGACAGTACAGTACTACGGAGAGCGAGAGTAGTGACGAAGAGGATGGGATCGAAGATGACGAGTAAATTTGTATGTTACATTACAAAGTGTCTTGTTACACTGTTGTGTCTCGTCACGTGGTGGATGACTGTATACCCAAGATACTTCGGTGAAGATGTACAAAACAATGGGTTCTGCCCTGCGTCGTATGATGGTGGATGACAATAATTCATTTCCTTGTTTGTTTTTTGGTCATCATGCTACTCAAACATACTTCGTCTAGATTACTATATATGCAAATCTACATGCACAGTTAGAAATATTGATAAGAATAACAGCAAGTAGTAGGCTTGTTGCAAATGTTGACGGAGGTGCCTCTCGCACCAATCGACTAATCAGCCGGCTGATTGCACGTGAGCAAAGCAATTGTGTCGAACAAGTGGTCTTTCACGAGGGGCCGTGGAGGTAACCAGAAGCAGCATCCAACCGATAGGGTAAAGTCGATAAAGATAAAGCGCGCCGGTGGTTGGACTTCTTCATATTCAAGCTTCCACAAGAACTAGTTAGGGGGTGGTTGCGGCGGCGAAGCAGCCCAAGGGTAATCCTTGCGTTGACAAGATCCAAGAAATGGAAACAAGACCAGACAGCCCACTCGACTAGCCTTACAACCGACGTTTAGCACCGCCCAGATACGGAGGCTTGATCATACCCAGTCAGTCACGACCAGCCATGTCCAGATCAGGATCAACCCAGTGAGAAATTGGCAATCAAATGGTGCCGCTAACAGCCCGAGCGGCGGCGGGGCACCGTTCTCGGAAAAACCACACTGGCGGTTTATAGCCCCGCGTCCCGAGATCAGACAATGAAGCCAAAGTGACCCAACGAGCGCCACACTCGCCACCCAATCCCTATCCAACGGCAAATGGCAGGATGACCGGCTACCCACACGGCGGACCACCACCCCGGTGCCAGACGAGGCGCGCCTGTAGCAGATGCGCTGCGCTACGTCCAAACTGACCCCGGGCTTAGATCATGACATGCACTTGGCCGGTGTCTGCGTTTCGATACCCACGCCCATCCCACCAAATCCAGTCCCGCGTCTCGCAGGGGGCATCCTTCGTACGTCGACACGCCACCGACGGCGTCGAGCCCCGTGGAGGCGTCGCCAGCCAGTCAACGCACGGATGGTCGGGCCCGCGGGGGTTGCGAACGCGACCGCTGGGTCTGGCGCGATGGGCGGATTTCGTTCGCCACGTCATCACCCCCACCAAACACGTCATCGGGGCCAGCACCCGCGGCGGGAGCCTCGTCGGAGGCGTCGCTCAGCTGCGGGCGCCACGTCAGACCGAGCCCGTGGGGGCCGTGGGTGAGACGCGGTGACGCGGTGGTGGTCGGGAGGAAAGGCATGGGCGTTTGATTCCGCCGCCCAGCCGATATATAGGCGGATCCAGGGCCCAATCACGTGATTCTAACCGCCGGGCGATACCACTGTATAAAGTGGATGTCACCCAGTAGGGCTGGGTTGGAAAGGCACTTGTTATAAACAAGGGCGTTTTTAATACTGTTTTCAACGTTTTAAACATAGGGGGGCACCTTAGCGTGTTAAAATGTTGGAAAGTATCGGGTTAGGAGACACAGCGGTCAGCCCTTGCTGATAACGGGTAAACAAGACCAATTGTGTACATATTTGGGAACCCACCCGATTATTGAACATCCAAACGCGTTCTGCACACCCATTGCCTTTTCGAGTCTGTATATGACTGCCAGCGATGTGCAGCGAACTCGGCTGCTCGAAATCCGAAAGCACCCCCTCACACGAACAGACTATAGCATACCCCTCGAAGACCTTGAGATAGCACTCGAGTCGATATTCCACCCTGCATACCTCATTTGGAAGGAGCCCTTCGACAATTTGAGTTCCCACTTCAGTGAGGGCCTGGACACAGCCGTACTGGAGGTCAGCCAGTTTTTATTTCTAGGCCGTAAAACAGCCTTGCTAATGGCGTGATTAGGCTCCCGACACCCAATCTAACAAAATTCCGCAAACATGCGATCACTCATCGCTATAAAATACAGTGGACAACGAGCTCGGCACTTGGGTAGAGCCACCCACAGGACCCATGCGGACGCAAAAGCCCCCATGCTTGAACCCCAATGGCAAGCAGATGGGTCGTCCTCGAAATGACATGGCCGAGCGGCTGGTTATAACCAACAATAAACTTCACGCTGGGGGCAAGATTGACCAACGGGTGATAACATTGTGTGTTACGTGCGGTAAAACCACAGCTTGTGGGATTGGTTCTCGAGTTTTATTCCATGCTACCGAGGGCAATGTATGACAGTTACTGTGCATGGGTTAAAATAGATAAGCCGCCTGCTCCGCCCCATCGTCAGCCCCTCGGCCTTATCCCTTCTTTGCCCCTGAGCAATGCCCACCCGACGAGACTACGCCCCCCGTGTGTCCGACCCATTGGTCATTTTAGAACCCCTGGGGACCCATGCGCTTTCTGTTCGCTGGGTTGGTTCCTCCTGCAATCCTAACCGTCTGTCGGCGCCTGAGGCGGTCTTGTGTTGTGATATCTGCTCTGCGGTAAAGTGCGTCACCAATCAGATCAACAATGTTTGTGTTACGTTCACCTTTCCGCGCCCCTCCTCGCAACCCCTCGTTCCCTTCCCTCGTTCCTCCCTGACCTTTTCAACTTCCCGATTGACTGCCGGGGACTGGGGACCAATATGATTCGCGAACCTTGAGGCTCGTATCAAACTCCAGGAGCATACGTGTGCCAATGCCCATCGTTCGTGAAGACTCTATCAGCATCGATATTTCGCTAAGCCAGGTATCCCCGCCACTCACTATATGCGTCCCTCGACGACCACATTTTCCCAAGCTTTGTGGGTCATGATTGAGTTGATCGGTTGGAGATGGGGCTGCTTATAAGCGTAACTGTACTGAGGTCGCCGATTTCATCCAGTTTATCCTGCGGTCTAATCCTTAGTAGGTCATGTTGTCTATCCGTTTGTCGAGGACTGTTTGGGGTTAGTGCAAAATAACCCTTTGAGAGTTAAAACGGGCTTACTTGACACTTGCTCATACATCTTCTCGCGCATATAGCAAGCTGTTCGGACTTAACGCTTTATAAACAACAACCAGGTAGATGATCTTACATTTGTATGATCCGGAGTCCACTGGCAAAGAGATATCAACAGGGCAGCCACTGTTGGCCTTGGGGTTACCAGAGAGTGATCTGCTTAGTTGGCAGCTCAAATTTGACACCTCTTTGGCATTCGCGTCCTCGCAGCCGGCGGAGACGCAAATAGGGTCATTCAGAGTTGCTAAAATGGCTCTAAAACAAGGCCTAAAACACGCTCTAAAACGAGGTCTAAAATGACGCATACAGCGGCCAATGGACTGGCCTTGAGTCATGTTTGGGCCGAATTTTGTCCCAAATGCGAAGCTTCAAAAGCCTAGATCGGTCACTCACGGCCTGACTTGCCTATCCATTCCATTATTTGGAGGTTTAAGCGTTGTGACAACGTGGTTTTTCCCTCGGCGCTAAAATTCAATATCGACCCCAGTGCGATTTTTTTTTTTTTGATTCCAATTTTATTCTGTCAATGCAACCCAGGGCTATGTATGACAGTTACTACGCGTGGGTCAAAGTTGATAAACCGCCTGCTCCGCCCCATCGTCGGCCCCTCGGCCTTACCCCCTCCTTGCCCCAGAGCAATGCCCGTCTGACGAGCCTACGCCCCCCAAACGTCCGACCACCTGGTCGTTTTAGAGCTCCTGGGGACCCACGCGCTTTGTATTCGCTCGGTGTAATTTTCCTCCAATCCTAACCAACTGTCGGCGCCCAGGGCGGTTTTGAGTCATGGTGTGTTCTGCTTTGCGGGGAAGTGCGTCACCACTCCGGTCAGATATATGTTGTGGTACATTCACCTTTCCACCCTCCTCCTTGCTCCTCCTTGCCTCATCCCCTCGCTTCCTCCTGGCTTTCGCAGTCTCCCAATATCTTCAAGGTATCGGATGAGGTGTGGCGTGGCCGGCCCCGGCGTCAGGAGCGCTCTGTATGACCGCGATGCCGCTCCCAATGCCCTGTCCCTCTCCGCCCTCGCCTCGACGTGCGCTGCGCAGCCCATTAACATGTGGAAGACCGTCTCCGCCAGCTCGCGGCAGCCCAGGCACGTCGGCGAGTCCGCCTTCTTGAAACGATGGAGGTACGTGGCCACTGGGGGGTGTTCTAGCCTCAGTTGGACCAGCACCGCGAAGCTGCGCCTTGGGAGGCCGCCGGCCGGCTCGAAGAAGCGGAGGGAAGGGAAGGTGGGGTTGAGGTGTTCTATCCTCTCTCGCCGTGACGTTTCTCCGAACTCGTTTCGCCATCTTTTCAGCAGTGTGGTTCTCTGCGTTCGCCTCGCCGCTGTGGGATTGACTGGTACTGGTCGTCTGAGCGTTTTCGGTAGGTCCGCCTCCGTGCTGCTGTTCCCCTCTCTCGCGTCTCTTGCCTCCTCATCTGCTCTCTCGTTTCCATCCACTCCCTCGTGCCCCGGTAGAGTCCATCGGGTGTTTATCTTGATATGCTTCTGTTTTCGGTGCACTTTGTCTACCTGTGTCCCCAAGTCAGCGAATAGATACGTGGGCTGTTTTGTTCTCCCAGATTGAATGGTCCGCAAGGCCGCCTGGTTATCGATATAAATGGAGGCCTTCTTCACACTCCTCCGCTCCGCCTCCAGCAGCCTGAGCCCCAATTGGAGCCCTACCACTTCTGCCTCGTAAACCTCGTGATCGACATCTGTCCCCAAGAACATCTTCAACGTCCTCGTCTCAGCCCCTCGCCTCACTAGTATCGCCGCCGCCCCTACTCCTCCATCCTTCATTGATCCATCCGTGTACACCCTCACTTCCGCCCCATCTTCCATCTCTGCCTTGATGGCCTCTTCCCGGTTCTCAGCAACAACAGCGTGCAGCTTCTTGAGTGTCTCTGGCAGAGCCGGGGACGGTTCGCTGGGCCTCATATTGTCAACACGCACTCCCGTCGTCGCAAAGAGGATGTGGAGGGGGGACTTGTGCTTAGCTGGTATTTTTCTCCCCTCCTTGTACACTAATACTCGTAGCGGGTGGGTATTCGGGACCGAGGCCAAGCGGATCGCCGCCCTGTGGCACGCCCTCTGCAACTCGAGCCTGATGGGCAAGATGCCCGCATGCGCATCGAGAGCGTCGGTGGGGGATGTCCGCAAGGCCCCGGTGATGTTAAGGGCGGATATCCTCTGTACTGATTGAAGTCGCTTCGTGAATCCTGCCGCTCCCAGGTCCCTCGTGTCTGCTGCATTCCTGCGAACATATTCCCACCAGACGTCAGCTGCGTACGTGACTTTCGGGAGGAAAACTGATTGATGGAGCCGCCGCGCGGCCTCTGGTTTTAGCCTATGATGTATTCTGCATACCCTTCGCAAGAGGTTCGCCCATTTCGCCGCCTTCTGCAGGACCCTCGCTCTCTGCTCCCGTCATCGCAGCTGTGTATCGAAGAGAACGCCGAGGAAACAATGATACTCAGCTGCTTTGATCTTCACCCCCCCCCCTATCTCCACATCCTTTGCTCGTTTCTCCTTGGTCCGCGTGAATCCAACTAGGGCGGTCTTCTCAAGCGCGAATTCGCACGTGTATCCCGCCGCCCACTCCAGCGCCCCTCCCTGCCTCTCCATCATGTCCTTCAACCGTTCCGTCGCCGCTTCCATCGTCTTCGCCCTAGCTAACAATGCCACATCATCCACATATCCAACCGCCAACTCCAACCTTTTCGCCCGTCCCTTTGGTTCTTTCGCTACTTTCAACAGGTTGCTGTTGTAGAATAGATAGAAGATTCACGAAAGTGGGCAACCTTGGTCAATCCCGTGTCGGATCTCGAACTGGTCCGATTCGTAGTCATCGAAACGGAGTGTGGTTGTTCGGCCCCTAAGCTTCCTTTCGGCCCACGCCACGTATTCCTCTGGTACGCCCTTTGACCTCATGCTATGGGCTAGCATAGTCGTGCTCGCACTAGGGAAGGCCCCTGAGACATCCAGAAAAAGACCCGCCACCACCTCTCCTGCGCGCCAAGCACTCTTAACATACGACGTCAGGGTGTGCATTGAGTCCGTGGTCGTGCGGCCTCTCCTCCCTCCGAAGTGATGCTCCGGAAGCAGATTCCACTGCTCAGCGATACGGTTGAGTTCCTCTGCTACGCATGCCGGGGGCAATTTGGAGATCACGTTCAGTAAGGCGATGGGACGGTAGGCTTTCGGTCTGGCGTAGTCTGGTTTGCCGGGTTTGCGGAGGACCACTGTTGTCGATTCTCGCCAGGCCTGTGGGTAATACTCCAGTGTGAAAGTGGCTCGGTAGAGGGGGACCAAGATGGGCACAAGCTGGCCCGCGCATTGAATGAAAACGCAGTTGGGGATGCCGTCTGGACCCGGGGCCTTGTATGGCTTCAGCTTGGCGATGACCCTCCTGAGCTGGGTAGCTGTCACGCGTCTGAATCGCCCCACATCTCCTGGGTATCTTTCGTCGTCTGGCGCCTCGCGTTGATCCGGGGTCTGGAAAAAGGCCTCATAGAAGACACGGCCTTTCTCAGTATTCGTGTTGTGTTCGAGTCGCTCGCCTCCAGGTCCCTCCGTGACTAGTGTGGGTGTGGGTGTTGCTCCGCTATCGGTGATCGGGCTAGTAAGGTATTTATGCGCTGTCCAAAGCTCCTCCCCATCTGCGTTGTCGATGCAATGATTCCAACACTCCTCCCTCGCTTTCTTCAGCTCGGCTTGATACTCTGCATGTGCGTTCTTGTATTGTACGTGAACAGGGTGTCCTTCTGGTAAAATTTTTGTTCGGTTACTCAGCTCGTTTATTTTCTTCCTTAGTCCCATTAGACGGTCGTTCCACCAGCGCTTTGTGTGTGGGCTTTCTTTGATCTTCGGGACCTCCTCCTCAATAGTACTTTTCAGCGCCTCCATTAGATTTTGCAGTCGCTCGTCAAACTCTCTAGCGGAGGTTATTTGCTCTGTCGGCAGTGCGTCAGTCCGTGGTTTTAGCTTTTCAATGAACGACTCCCAGTTTGTTTTGTGAAAATTGTACCGAGTGGTCGTCCTCGCCTTCTCACATGTGAGGTCTACCACCGTTTGTACTGTGAAGTGGTCAGTTGCTGGGACTCTAGGCGAGTCAAGGGATGCGCAGAGATCAACGTGGTCAGCTAAGCGTTCGGAAATGAAAACATTATCAAGCCTTGATAGGTTTTTTGTCGTAGCAAGTTCGTGAGTCGGCGTCCCTGCCGGCAGTGTCATCACTAGTCCGTGAGTTCCAATTAAGTCTATTAGTTTTTCGGCTGCCTCAAGTCTGTCCGCCGTGAAGAGATGCTGGTTCCGAGGTTCGTCCCAAAGTGGATGGTGACGGTTAAAGTCCCCAAGTAATATGACGTTGGTGTCTCTAGTTAAACCCCCCAGGTGGCCATCCAATATCTCTAACGTGTCATCCCTCGCGCCGTCATTGTACACATTGATAATCTGCACCCTCCCCCTGGAGGTCTGCATCTCAATCGCCGTGACATCAGGCGACTTGATTGACAGGGATTTCCATGCGTTCGTCGATAGTTTTCGGTTGATAAGCAGCAGTGATCTCGTTCGTGGTTGACCGTCTTTGAGGTAGTCAGTCGGGTATACCGTTATCCACTTGGATGTAATCCCGTGTGCGTTTTTGTTGGGTCGTATAGCAGGTTCTTGAAGGGCTAGAATATCCCAGTCGTCGGGGCAGAGTCCATTCATCAGATCGGCGTGAGCAAAGGGCGAGGTGTTAACATTTTGTTGCCAGATACGGAGTTTCTTCAGCTGTTCGCCTTGATCAGGTGGAGGTCGTCTAGGCATTAGTATTTGTGGCAGGTACTGGTGGTTGTGACGCTTGTGAGACTCCTGGGGCTCCAGGTGCGTTCGTGAACTCGGTGATCTGGGTCTGCCTGGTCCCGATAACACTTCCCCCAGGGGCAGGTCGTGCGAGATTGTCGGGTCGAGGGTGCTCCCTGTTCGCGTTCGGCGCTGTCGCATTGGCGCCAGTAGCTGGAGTGATCTGTGCAGGTGGCTGCGCCGGCTGGCGGCGAGTTTGGGGGATCCTCAGACGTCGGCGGTAGGTTTCGTTGGTGAGAAGTTCCCATGTCCAGTCTTCACTAGTGACATAAAAGCGATATCGGTTATCGGGGATGCGGTCAGAAAGGTTCGTGCACCTTGTAACGTAACCCGGGCAGCCAGTCGACCATGTGGGGTGGTTTCCTCTCTCCTTGCAGGTGACGCAATACACATTGAAGCGGTTGGTGCATTTGTCGGTACGGTGCTCGCCACCGCAAGTGCCGCAGACTTGAGACATAAGGTACTTGTTCGCCTGATGGCCTGGGAGCTGGCAGTTATAACATCGGAGGGGTTCTGGTAACAACTTCACCGATGTGCAGTCCTTCCCTCCTAGTGTCCGTAGGCCTGCTATCCAGCCGTTTGCGATCTCCTTGGTTCGGCAGTTGACAATTAGATGTGCGTGTCGTTGCTCCGGCACAGTGAGTAGACGCCCACCTAAACCCAGGTGGGTAGCGCACCAAAGATTAGGCGGGTGCACCACCTGAATTAGGTGGGTGCGACACTTGACTCAAGTGCCGCACCCACTTGCCACTTTTTTTCCGCTCCACCCACCTAACTTAGGTGGGTCTTTTTTCCTGCGTTCCGGACTCATTTTTTCATGGTTTACCACCTAATTTTAGGTGATGTTCATAGGTAGTTATCCCACTTAAAAAGAGGTGTCCAGTACATTAATTCCGTGTCACTTTAAGTGTGTACAACAGCTAATT
>WSLM01000438.1:0-17081 GCA_019677335.1 Ceratobasidium sp. UAMH 11750 | reverse complement strand
GCTCGGTTTCGATCATATTCACTTCTCAAGTTCACTTGGCCACTTGCCATAGGAAATCGAATATTTGAGTACGTCTAATATTCGGCACATTCATTTCAGTCGCCTCGACAGCCTCAACTGGTTTGTTGAGGCCTAATAGACCGGTGCGCGTTTTCCTGATGTCGGGTAGAGGTTGGCATGGATAATACGGCTATCTGGGCGAGGTAAATCTGCAGCTATTTGGTAATATGGCAGCCGATATGCAGCTAAAGCTGCAAGGAGCACAGCTAGCCGTCGGATAAGCCGGAACACCGTTTCACACAATGTAGGCTTACTAATCCACATATATCTTAAGATTCGCTAGTGTGTCCACCCAAATTGCCCGCCACGATTCTGAGCTCTTGCTTCTGCTATTCGGGCGAGCAGGTTCTACCATTGAATACATGTGTGTCATGGTGTCTAGTCGGCCAGCTCATTCGCTTATTGTCACTCCAATAACCAAAACATCCCAAACATTTGAATCCGGATTCACACAGCGGCCTCGCTCCTCTCCCCTATCCTCGGCATCAACCACCGGCTCAAAGATAGACGACTGCTCTAGGTGCGAGATATCAACCCACTGATTGGATACGAATAGCATAAAGACGCCAGACTCCCTACTCGAATACCCGCTGTTATCTACTCGCAGCGGGTCTGTGTCATTATACCCATACCCAACTGTAAGTGGCTCGCCATCAGGTGGGAGCGGTGGATTTGAAGATCGGGAGGGCGGGTCGTATAGGAAGCTTATGCTATAATCCTCGAGATCAAAGTATAGTACCCAGGCGAACAGCGGCCACCCGGAGTAATTGGTGAGTTGGAGACCATATCGTTTGTCCGGACCTGCTTGTATTCGCGCTACTTGCCCAGTCGACGCACTATCGCCGAACAAGTCCTCCGGTTCTTCCGTGGCGGGAATATACTCTTCCGGAGCCCAAGGGTAAGCGCATCCTATGTTCTTCAGCTCAATCATTTTCATCCCGAATAGTTTCGCTCCGGATCTGTCCTCGAGAGAAGAGTCTGGGTTTCGTCGCTGCAGGTGGAAATGGAAATGTGCTATCGCGCTCAGCTTTCGCGTGAGGTCTTCCGTTCGGAGCTCATGTCCTAGTAGTATGTCTCTAGGCTCGAGTTGGATGACGCATGGATCTTGCCGCTGAAGCAGGACCCCCCTCTCAGTCGGCACCAGTACCAAGTCGGAAGGCTCGCCAGGCTTGGACCAGACAATGTCGATTGGCGAGGATTCAAGCTTGCGGAACACGTATTCCCAGTGATGGGGCAACTTGATCCGGTCGCTTTTGAGGATGCGGACTGCATGGCCAGTGTACTTGACCACGACAACACCGGCATCCTGTGGTAGTTCTAGGATTGAGTCTGTGTTCAGTACGCAGAGCACTGCGTCTACTGCAGTGACTTTTATTGCAACGAGCCGCGCAAGGGGCGGAGACTTGCTCGACATACCGCCCGAGTAGACGCCTAGTTCTGTGCCAACTTGGATGCCCGACGCACTGCCGGCCTTGATCGAAAAAGTACCCTCTCGCTGGCCGGACTCCAGAGGGATCATGCCCTTGCACAACGCGAACTGCTTGCGGAACAAGAGTCGGTCTTGCTTCCGCCCTTCGCACTGGGGCGTCTGTAGCCCGACCGCGATATGAGCCCCCCTGCCGATCCGTGACAGTTGGCTAATCATCTGGTTTTGGACGGCTCGCGTTAATGCAGCGTAGCTTGTCGTCGCCGGATCGCACTTTCGCAGAGTCTTGACCAACGCAGTCGTGAACAGGCCCGAGGAAGAATAGAGTGACTGATTTGCCTCTGGGTCCGCCTGCGGAGCCTCTTGGGCTCGTTCCTCGATTTTGCATGCGGCAAGAAGGACGTGTGTTTCTGGACTGGGAGCTTCACTTGGGACTGAAAGGTTGCAAGACATCCTGTTTACTATGGTCGCCTGCTGAGCCTGGGTCGATGATACTTGCGACGGAGCATCCACAAGATCTTCGTCGAGCGTGGCCGGAACGGGCGGTGCATTGGGGTCATGTGAATAGCGCTCTCGAACGCGTCCTCCGGTGCCACTGCCTGAGAAGCAACAGTCGAGGATAACTGTCTGTTCAAGTGCATTAGCTTGACACTCGTATATGCAACCCAAATGACACCACTTACTATGTTATCCCCTTTCAGCTGGGAGCCTATGTATCAACGTCCCGAGGGTTCTATCCGGAATCCCGTGCGTATATCGGCCCGTGCCTTTTTCCAAGCCCACATCGTATGGTAGTAGAAAATCCGTCAGCCCATTACTCCAGCCGGAGTACCATTCAGCGGGGGCTTTCTGCCTAGTACCGTAGCCTAGCCACCCTTTCAGTATCGCACTCGTGTCTTTACGAAATTACTTACCTGCGAAATAAATAACTATGGGATCCGAGTGCTTGATCGTTTCGTTTTCAATCAGGTGCTGCTGAAACGCATTGAGAATTTCTTTGCGCGTAGCTTTGCCGTCGAATAGGCACAACAATTGGTTTTCGGGAACTTTGAGGTCATTTGTAAAATAGTTGAAGATGGCAGCTGCGTCGGAGACACAACCCCTCAGAGGCAGGTGGTGCTTAGGATGCTGGTAGTTGTCAATGCCAACGATAAGGCCATGCAGGTTAGACAAGTCTGGTTGAGACATGGTTATGAGATAATTGAGTGGTCTTAGAGAACGCGAGTGATGGAGAAATTCATTTTTTCAAAGTTTATATACGAGACGGACGTGCTCCGCTGGTTGGTATGAAGGCGCAACTCATCGCACATCGCGAGGCATGATGCTCGGCCGTGTTGAGCATAACAAGTAGCGTATATGCATATCAAAAACCCCTTGGCACATCAGCGGTCAATCACGAGCCGCGGCTCACGACAATCATTCACAGCGTTGGCGGAGTGCTAATGATTCTGACCGCAACTGAGTCGCACCCCCCGGCGATCCTAAAAAGATCGTCGGCCAAGGCCGTATCCCACAGACGCTGATAAAACCCAGCAGGCACACGGTTCGCCCAGCGAAAGTTCTAAATATACACCGGATGATGTCAAACGTCGTTGCGTTTCTCGTGCGTTATTTGTGCTTGTTAGCCACAGCCCAGGTTAAGCGCCCAGGTTGGGGCTAGCCGAACGGATCACGCTGTGATCCAAAATTGGCACGCATACACTACGCATACACCCGACACTTATAACTAAGACTGGGTTTGCATTATTTATAGGCTGCACCTGTATATCGCTTGGGTGGTTGATTCTCCACTAGCTGCTCCGACTGACGGAATAGTAATAACCGCTGGCGTTTCTTGGTGGGGACTGTTCGACCTTAGGTGCAGAAATGTATCCGACGAGTTGTAACTTTATGGCACAGCCATTTGGTGCCCTACTCCGCGCACTTTGTTCTCTCATGACACAGCCTGTACACACGCCGTTCTCCTCCGGGCCATGGAAGTGCGGCTGGGCGAGTGATGTATACATTCTCGCTTACTACCCCCCCTCTTGATTTCTCCCGTTGGTTGTGATGAACCTCGTGTGGTATTTTTTTTACCTTATCCGTCAACTTGCTCTTTTCATATATCCTTCTATTTTGCAGCCATAATGAGAATACGGCAGCGCTCCAGAATAAATTGCATCAACCATTTTGAGGCTTTCGCCAGTATTCCCGAATATCCCAATGCTAGTGTGTACTTGTCTCCTGCATAGAGAACCCGTTGTCCCGTGGGAAAAACACCATCACGTGGATGCTTCATCTCACTCTGTGCTTGGGCACTAAGGTTCGACGCGGCCTTAGTCGCTGCAACAATGATGGCTTTGTTCTATCTACTGGCTTATCGACACACCAACAACAAAAACGTCCCATACACTCGCTGGACTTACAGGCGCCCCTATCATGTTCCTAGCGCTGTCCTTACTCGGACGCTCAAGGATAGACTCCTGTTCCAGGTGCGAGATCTCAACCCATGTGTTCGATACAAACAACATGAATATGCCAGACTCCCTTTCCGAGTACCCGTTATTGTCAACGCGTAGCGGCTCTACACCGGCATCCCCATACCCGACTCCAAGCGCCTTTCCGTTGGTCGAGAGCGGCGGGTTTGTATTCCGAGCGGGCGGCTGGTATAGGAAGCTTATGCTATAGTCTTCCAGGTCGAAGTATAACACCCAAACGAACAGCGGCCAGTTGGAGTTGTTCGTCAGCTGCAGACCATATCGCTTATCGGGGGCTGCTCGTAGCTCCACGACCGTCCCGTCCGACAAACTATCGCCAAATAGGTCTTCTGCATCGTCTGAAATGGGAACATACTCCTTCACTCTCCAAGAACGGCCGGGCTTAGTCTTGAGTTCGATTAACTTCATCTCGACCAGCCCTCGGAGTGGCGATTCTGGGTTGCGTCGCTGCAAATGGAAATGGAAATGTGCCATCGCGCCTAACTTTCGCGCAAACTCGGAAGAAGCCGTTTGCGGCTGCAAAATAATATCCTTCGGCCGCAGCTGGATTATCGAAGGGTCTTGCCGCTGTACTACGACGCCCTCTTCGCTTAGGGCAAGCACTAGACCAGATGGCTCGCCGGGTTTGGACCAAACGATGTCGATTGGCTGGGACTTCAACACGTTGAGCACGTCTTGCCAGAGCGGGGAAGCCATGATTCGATCATCGACCAGAATGCGAATCGAGTGGCCGGTGTACTTGGTGACGAGGACGTATGCGTTCTCCGGTATCTCGACGATTGAACCTGCATCCTGTGCGCACAATACTGAGTCGGTAGCATTGACTTGAATCGCCACAAGTTGGGTGATAGGTGGGGATGTCCTTTCCATGTTGCAAGAGTAGACGCCTAGTTCTGTACCCTGCTGGATGCCGGATGCGCTACCCGCCTTGATTCGGAAATTGTTATGCCGCCGATCATGGTCCAACTGGATCATGCCTTTGGTAAGCGAGAACTGGGTTCGGAAGAGGAGCCTGTCTTTATTTTGCCCTTCACATTGGGGCGACTGCATCTTGCACAGATACTTCTTCGGCTGGAACATTATGGCCATCATATTCTTCTCGACGTCCCGCATGAGTGCAGAGTAGCTTGTGGTTGCCATATCGCAATCGTTGAGTGCCATGAGCAGTGCTTTCGTGAATACGCCCGATGACGAAGGAACGGTTGACTCGTCCGCAGCTTGATTCGGTATCTCCTGAGCTAATTGGTCGTTTCTACACGCGGCAAGGAGGACATGCGTCTTTAAGCTTGGGCTTTGACCCGGTGCTACAGGCTGTACGAGGTCCGCGTCAAGGGCAGGCGGGATGGGGGGCGCGTCTTCATCATGGGAGTGGCGCATCTGGATATATCCCCTTGTGCAACTTCCTGAATAGCAAGAATCGACAATGACCGTCTAGTTGAAGAGTTTAGCCACAGAGTTATTTCAGAATTCCCTATAATGTTACTTACAATATTATCCCCCTTCGCTTCGCTCAGTCGGTGGATCAATGCGCCAAGTGTCCTATCCGGAATTCCGTG
Source organism: Ceratobasidium sp. UAMH 11750 (assembly GCA_019677335.1). Classification (NCBI taxonomy): domain Eukaryota; kingdom Fungi; phylum Basidiomycota; class Agaricomycetes; order Cantharellales; family Ceratobasidiaceae; genus Ceratobasidium; species Ceratobasidium sp. UAMH 11750. The sequence continues at coordinate 11,562 of WSLM01000438.1, read as the reverse complement.
CTTGTAGTTCCTGTTCGGATCATAGCTGTCTGAGTTGGGACCCGCGTCACCACTACCTGGCTCGTACTCGCTGGAACCTGGTAGGGGATCTGGGGCTTTGTCCCAGTCGCCGGCGTCGTGTGGTAGGATCAGTTCCAGGTATTCGTCGCTCGAGTACCATTCGGGAGGTGCTTTCTGCCGGTCACCGTGGCCTTGCCCTTACATGTTAGCTTAATGCCTCTGCTGTTACGGGCTGACGTACCGGAGAAGTACACGAGAATTGGGTCCAAAGGTTTAATCTTTTCGTTGAAGATCAGGTGGTTCCGAAACGCATCGAGGATTCCTTTCCGTGTTGCTTGCTCGTCGACCAGGCATACGATATTGTCTTCAGGCACTTTGAGAGTTTTGGTAAGGTAATCACAGACAGAGGTTACGTCGGGGATGCACCCATCCAGGTTGAGATGTGCAGGAGATTTGTACTTGCTGACACCAATAATCAGCGCATGGAAGTTAGGAAAGTGGTGTTCTGGCATGATTCGGTCGGCGACTGAAGGGTGTAGATGGAGTGGTTGAACTTTTGGAGAAGGCTTGTTTGCCCCGCAGTTTATACGGGAGGTTCGCATGCTGCGATGGCACTAAGAGGCGTGGTCACTGCTCATCCCGAGAGCGCGGGGCGCCACCTCATACATATCGATGCCTCGTGCATACGTCTAAAGTTGCCATCAGCACAGTAGCTGCCAATCATGGATTTTGGTACAACGTTGTCATCCACAGCTTTAGCGGGGGGCGCTACTCTGATTGCGCAATGAGTCCTGGTAGCAATCACCAAACTAGCGCCGGGCGAAGCTCTCCTCCAGCTATTTGCTTGCTCTGTGGGACCCAGAAAACCTAAAATCTGGGTCGGGATTTGGCTGAATACGCATTTGGGCGTAAACCACCCGAAGGGGAACGCATGTTAAGTATTTTGACCCCAAATTTCGGAACTGGCCCTCTGGGGTAGAACCCATGATGTCATAAGGCACCCATGACTTTACCTAAAAATCGATGCCTGCCCCACCTGAATTCTGTCATTCGAGTGTTCCCCCTCGGGATTTTCTGTATCAAAACCGGTTTATCAGCTCCACTAAACCTGAAATCCAGGTCTTCTACGGCACACAGTGCAATTGCAGGGCTTCCGAAAGACTTTCTAATGCGCTCTGGTCATAGCAAGGTTCTACAAGGCTGCCCAAATCCCGCCGCTCGCTTGTCCTTAATCTGTGTTCCTTGATGTTATCACATCCGTAACATCTGGTCGAAATGCACCCAAATCCTCATGGTATCCTGTCGCTGATGCGCTATTTTTCTGAAGCGCGTGCGGTTAAATATGTCTGCGTGTCCACAAAGTAACCATTGACGCTCCTGAAACCAGAGAATCGCTCATCTCATGCCGTTTTTCTGCGGTCCAATTGCTCCAATACCTGTTGGAAATGACAAGCTGCTCGCCTCGCTGACGTGGACTGTGGTTCAAAGCAAAATCTGTTAACTTATCTACTTCAAATTCATATGGTTGCTCCATGCTTGGGGTGCCATTGTGAGCCACTAGACCCCACACCCAACTGCCCACCCGCCAAACTGAAAGCATGTACAGACCCCGGGAGCCCAAGAGAAAATGTAAAATAAATAAAACCGAAAGCCCAAGTTTTCCTTCAGTGATAAACAAGACTTGGCCGAGAGCACGACAGCACAGGACGTTATGCGGATTGGCCCTGTTGAAATTTAATCAAGGCATGGGTATCTTCTAAACTCTAGACCCACGAGTAGTTCAGAATAAATCAAACTCAAACATAGTTATGGAGACATACCAGCTTAACCGACGAGAAGATCTACAACAACTAGCGATCAGCGTTCAATATCGCACGCATACAGCCACTCGTTACCTGAGGCGTTTGAGTTTTGTCCCTTTCAATCGCGCCCTTTAGCTTGGCCGCGTCAAGAGACCTGTTGACTTTGGATCTGCATAATAGGAATGCATAAGCTAAGAAATCATGTTGCGGAAGGTGATTAGAACAACCTGACGGCACGGAGTAGGTCGGGTAAGGTGAGCATCTTGGCTCGAGACTCGGTCAAGGCCTACATAGGACTGAATAAATAATCAAATCTTAGCGGGGACTGGATGAGATTTACTTCTGTAAAGAACCCTCCTGTTTGGCTACCTTCGTACGCCAATTCATTCTCCTTGGATCCCGCTAAATGAATCTACTCGGGCAACGTCAAGTCAAGCTAATTCCCGAGGTCTAAAAAGCTTACCGTAGGAGCACAGGGTTCACTACCCGACCATCCAGCAACCTCTTCCCATTCCGCTATGTCGCCTTCGATGCACAGGACATATCGAAGTGCTAGGTATCCACAGTTTCAGCTCGAGTTTCTTCAAAGACAAGACCCAAAGACTCACCAAAGCAATTTCCGGAATGACAAAACTTTACCACAAGGTCAGGTCGCAAATCTTTCAACGAAAACATCGGGAGCTTACGTCTGTCGCAATCTGTGCACGTTTCAGTTTGTGGGACCACAAGGGTTTGAAACCTGACTCACTATTCTCCATGCGAGGTGATTGGTCAAACTGAGAAGCTTTCGCATATCCTGCACAAGCGGTGAGCCATTGGCACGGGTATCAAACCACGACGTACCTTAGGGTCAAGGCCATTCCAATTTTCACCCTCGTTGACCGAGTTTTGAGCTGTAAGATCTACAAGGATATGGGCAAAAAGTTACGTGGGTTAAGGGTTATAGCTTACAACGATTGACACGCCCGGGGATGAAAATACCGTGGCCTTGAACTGGGACATGTAAGCATCGAAGCCATAATCTGCATTAGCCACGTACAATACAGACAACAGCCTTCTGTCCCTCGAGCCTTGTCCTCGACGCGCGCAAACTTGATGAAGGTCAGAGGGCATAATAGACAACCGATAGACACACGTACTACTTCACTCTTGCTCGCATTCCGGGCTCTAAATAATCGTATTCCTTTGACCAAACGTCGGGTCCAGGCCTCGGCGTTCGGACCGTCAACCCTAGCGCCAGGTAGAGACATGTCATTATCCGGGCTCAGGGGCTCGTTCGAGAACCATCTGGCGCCTGGATACTCGTGGGTAAACTCGATGGGGCTCAGCAAATCTCCCGGCAAAACGTCCGTGGCGTGACTTACAATCAGTGCCCATGGTTTAGACAAATCTGGCCGCCCATCATGCAGTACTACGCCGTAAAAAGACTTTACAATGCTAATGTCCAGATCATCGTAGTTGCCGCTTTCGTTGGGCGAGCCTGGTATTGAATTAGGGTTGGAAAGGTTCAAATCAAGAGAGAGGCTATGGGAAACGGTGAGTCGAGACGCTCATAGCACAAAAGCCGCGATTCAGATTCCAATCAGCGCAAGTGGGGGTTATTATGCCAGTTGCGCGGATCGGAGATTCTGCTTTCCACTTGTACTAGGTGCACACACGCTGGTGGGGTCATCTTGAACACGCGGATCTCGTGGCTTGACCGATCCGGTAGGGTATTTACTCCAGCTGTCAAAAGTTTATGGCAACTGTCCACACTGGACAGTAATAACGCTGTGGTATACAATTAATCCGAAGACGCAGGTCGAGAACACCAAACAGAACCCGGAGAACGGTCGAGGACGATAGTGGTACTGTACAACCAGATAGCGTCGGGTAACTCGGACGAAATCACCGGAAGACGTTGAATTACATAATCACATTTACGGTACAAGCCAGCTGCGATACTATATCCCTAGTCGTGAATAAAAAAATACACCAAAATGTTCTATATCATATCTCATAGCCATGTTTAATCTGCCTTTAGCTTTTCATACGCACTGGGCGTCTTGTTCCCCCAGCCGCCCGCGTTTTGCGACGTCGGACTGTTCAAGTTGGGATCCTCCGCATCACTATGCGCAATCTCCTCGAAATCGTCTACCCGCTCAAGCGGCTGAGGCGGAGCTCTTGGTGCATTCCTCGACCTAACGTTCGCACCCGACCGTGTCTGGACCGCTGGTTTAGCTCTCGCCGAGAAATTGATATCTGTTGGAGCAAACGAGCTCGTTGAACTCGTCGACGAACTCCGGCTCCTTGAAGGTGTCACTCCACCCGTCCCACCACCAACACCAACGCCCGGAGCGGGTGGAGCCATCATCGCACCCGCAGCAGCACCCAACAACATGGGCGAATACGCTCGCCACAGGCTCGACGCCATCTGAAGCGGCGCGCTCATCGGGTCTTGCATCGTCGGCGGACCAGCAGCTTGCGTGACGGGCACAGGCTGGTTGATCACTCGCGCCCAGAGGTCTTGCAGCTTTTCGCGCATAAACACATAGGCGCGGCTCCGCATGCGGGCGACCGAGGCGTCGATTTGGGGTTCATAGTGTTTGAGCACGGGTTGGAGTTGGTTGTTGTAGATTGTGGTGGCGCCTTGGGTTTGTGGGAGTGCGAGGTAGAGGAGGAAGATGGTTTTGAATTCCCAGTAGAGTGGGATCCTGTGGGTGGGAGCGAAAGTGGGTAAACGTGTTGTGTGACGTTGGGGGAGGACAAAGACGTACCATCGGATTAGCCATTCAGCAACATATTCTACGCCTACGACGCAACCCATAACAGACCAATACATTAGCCAACGCTCGAGGTCGGCCTCCTGGGTCGGGCGGCGGGACAACGTCTTGTACGAGGCATAAGTCGGGTACAGGAATGCCCCTGTCACACTACCAACCTTGCATCACTACCCAACTACTCTCATCCTCGATCGTAAACACCCACCTAATAATCCTGGATGCGACCCAATACAACATCTCGACTTAACAAAGAAAGACAACTCCTGCTCGCCCAGAAAGAAGCCAGCTTTATCTGAGCATGCGACCGGCGAGAACACGCAACACCAAGATTTTTCAGACGTGTGTCGACGTGGTCCGCAGGCGTGTACAAACTGATCGAGGTCGAGCGCAAGACACAAAGTGCAACACCTGGCATTAGGTAAGCGCATCTGGACTCTTTTGCTCTCGACGACCACCTGGTGTCGGACTTGGAACATGCCTCCCAAGAATATCCCGACTCCTTTGCCGCCAAAACTCCAGTTTTGTCAAGAGTGGTGTGTGATATCTTTCCTGTGCACGTTGTCGCCACGACTAACTTGGAACTTTCCAGCAACAACCTGTTGTATCCCAAGGTCCGCCCTTACACACCGTGCATGACCCACAAACAGAGATGCCTATAGATATCATACGAATAGACCGATTCGCAGCGTCAACTTTTAAGCTATGCTTGTAGAATCTGCGTCGGGCACGAGGAAGACTCTCAGAACGAGTGTGTGTACAGGAACGATCTTTTGACGGTCACAAAGTACGTCTCGTGTTCGTACTTTTAGGCCGGATTCTGACATTGGGTTAGAGAACAGGCTGGCGTGACTCAGGACTTGCATACTGATCCGACCCTCGTACGTATCCCTTTCCCGCCCCCCGCAACTAAATTAATGAGATCCCACTAGGCACATTCGTCGATGCAATGTCCAAATTGCCAACACAACGAGTGAGCACAACTCTAACCACATCAACCCGCCTACTTACCCTCTATCAGCTCGGTATACTACCAAGACCAGTCCAAACGAACAGAAACGCGCATGACACTGTTCTACGTATGCACAAACTGCGGGCACAACTTTATTGATCCAAAACTCGCAGCCAAGCTTCAAAACGTAGAAGGTCTAGGCGACGACTAGATTTCTCCTCTCTCTGTATATACCCCAAAGGTTATAATTCATGCAAGTATTAGTAATCCTATTATTCACGCAATCTACGAAAACAGCCCCTTGAACGCCTTCTTCTCTCGTTCCCGCTTCTCCTTTTTCTTTGCCTGCACCTTTGCCAGCTCGGCCTTGATCGCACCGTCCTCTGGAACGATCTTGGCCGCCTCGAGTAGGTCGTTTTCCGCATCGTCCTCTTCACTTATTGCTACGTACGCAAGTGCCCGACGATAGTGCGCTTTACCTATACACCAGCATTAGTTGGTCCGACTGCTACGAGACCAAATGACTCGCCTTTATCTGCGTTTGAGATAGGCGGAGAGAGATTGAGCGCGCGTGAGGTGAGCGTAATCGCAAGTCGAGGATCGCGTGTCTTGATCGCGACGAGTGCGGCGTTTAAGAGTACAGGCGTGAGCAGCGCATTAAACTGGGTTTTGAGCTCGGGAGGGGACCCCTCGGGCATGACGGGGTGTACGTCAAGATATCGTATCGACTCTATCATGTCTTTTCAGTAAACAACTATCAAGAACTCGAAGTGGGTACGCACTCTGGTACTTTTGCAACGCCAACTCGAGCTTTCCCTCCTTGTACAACGTATTCCCGAGTGCACGAATTTCACCAGCGATGCGCAAGGCCGTCTCGGGCGAAGATTGAACGTCCGAATCGTCGTCGTCCGGATAGTCTTCGTACTTGTCCCCATCTGCGGGCGTCTGGTTTGCCATCGAGAGTTCTTCGTCCGACGTGAGCTCGCCGCATTTCATGATTACGCATGGGTTGACAGGCGAGTCGCCTGACGCCGTAGTCTGGTTCTCGATCTGTCGAACTATTCACAAGTAAATACACATCATCCAAACACGTAAATTGTTTAACAGGACACACCTAGAGACTTGCCCTTGACAACTTCTCCAAACACGACATGTTTCCCGTCGAGATGAGGCGTCGGGACGGTCGTGACGAAAAATTGTGAGCCGTTGGTGTTTGGGCCTGCATTGGCCATGCTGAGCAAAAACGGCTTGGTGTGGTTCACGGGAAAAGCTTCGTCTTCAAACTTTTCACCATAGATTGATTCGCCGCCGGTACCGTTTCCAGCTGTAAAGTCGCCTGTGGGATGTAATTTGCACCGAATCGGGGCGGGGCGGCGTCAGCATCTCTCTTCCCCCGATGCGAGTTACCCACCTCCTTGGATCATGAACCTGTTCGGACAAGGCACATTGGATGAGCGAGTAAGAGTGCCGAAACAACTGCACGTACCCCTTGATCACTCGATGAAACGAGCATCCTTCGTACGAGAGCTGCTTGCCCGACTTTCCGACGCCTTTCTCGCCCGTGCACAGTGCCCGAAAGTTCTCGGCCGTCTTGGGCACCAGGTCGCTGCCCACGACATCAGGGCTTACGTCAAATTGCGCATCACGACATACCTGAAGAGCGAGTAGACGATGCGCCCGGCGGGCTTGCCGCCAATCGAAATGTCGGTGTAGACCTTGGGTCGGGTGAGAGAGGAGATGGAGGCCATGGTGGTGGGGGAGGGTACGGTGTGGTGCGTTTAGACAAGTCAAGTGTCGAGTAAGAAGGCTGATTCCCATGCTGATAGACTCGCAAAGACAGGACCGATCCCGAATATTCTGGAACTCTTATACCATTTGCGATCTCCCACGTGACATTCATTGAAAGCGGTACAGTACATTCACAATAACTTGATCTTTCTTATGCTACAAAAGAAACCAGTCCTTCAGGGGTTTGCGTTCTGCAAACGCATGTCAGCAGCTAGCTAGCTCGGCAACCGCCGCACTCACGTTGGGGTTGGAGAGAACGGGGAGGACATGCTGCGGGGGCGAGGTCGAAGCAGCCGCAGACGTGCGAGCAATGGCCGCCAGATCGGTATCTAGCCGAACATCAGCGTGTCTCTCTACGTCGGCCGACGACCGACTCACCGCCTTTGAAGCCGCCTGCACGAAAGTCTTTGGCGTTCCGCCTCTCCTCGTCTGTCATCGTGATCGACGCCCGCCGCGGCAGTTCCGGCGACTAGACAAATCAGCAAATAATATTTAATTTGGAATAAAATCTACCTTGCGCGCATCGCTCGCACCCGAGCTATTCGTCACCGTATCGCTGACCTCATCGCGAGCCTCTTCCCTTTCCCGTTCGTGGATATCGTAATCCTCCTGCGCATACGTCACACACCGCGCGCTACCAAATCATCGTAGCACTCACTTGCTGAACCGCAATATCGTCGTCGAGCGTGCCCCATCCGCCCGAACCGCCCTTTTTCACCGACTTGTCGTATCCAGACCGGGATTCCGACCTAGCCCCCCATCAGCGCATCGTCCCTGGGTCGTATATACACACGAACGCACCTGTCCTTGGCCAGAGCCCTCGGATGCACAGCGCGTTCGGTTCGAGTCATATTTGTCGATGATACAGTCGAGATGGTGGTGGGAGGAGAGAGCCACTCTCATCGGGAGAGACTTTATACGCCTTGCGCCGACGGGCCTGTCACGCGACTTGCCTTGTCATCCGTGGTGCGATCGCAGGGCGCAACGGCTCGCTCCACTTTTGACAATGCGCTCGTCACATCATACTCTCGCTTGTGTGCCCATAATGTCGACATTCGCCGCGCATACAAGCCGTCCCGTTTGTGTGCGGTGACGCGTGAAAGCGGGGAAAACGCCCCAGCTGTATTGCAAATGGCCTTCTTTGGCATCGATTCAACCGACATTATCCTAATGGGCTCACGAAGCCCGTGCTCTACCGGATGGGGTACAAGCGTACCACTTGCTTTGCCCTCCCTGAATAGATCCCGAACGTTGGTGCTGTCGGGGCTTGCAGTACAGCGAATGTCTTATGGAGTAGAGAACCAACGGGTTGTAAGCAGGGATTCAGAAGTAACGAGCGCATTATTTGAAGAGCAAATTTGGAAAGAAGCGAGGAAGAAGTGGAAAAGGAAAGAGAGGCAGAATACAATAGGCTGAATGTAAGCGTCGGTGTGCTGTCGGCTCACATCGGCCTCACTCTCGTAGCCATTCACACGACCGTTTCGAAGATCAACCCCTGTTGTACTTACGGCTTAATCCGGTGGTCGTCAAGCCCATTCGTGCTCGGTTTGATAAGGGTCTCGGGTGCAGTGACAATGTCACTATTGAGTCGGATTCTGACCTGCACTTGCTTCGATCGTGCCGTTGGGGACTCACACGGCCTTGCCCAGTACTAAACATCATAAAAGACTTCGAAGATATTCTCCGAATACAATCGATGGAACAAAGAGATCGTGGCTATATGCAGCGCCGCTACGACTCGAAACGTGATAAAATGTTACATAAGATGCGAGGAGTCAACCATCGTGAAAGAGACAGACGTAGGCTCGAATAAGTTCCCGGAACATGCGAAACAGCCCTTGCTTGTCCAACAAATCCTCTCTTTCTGTGTCAGAGTCGTTGTCATCGGAATCGGATAGCAGGTCTTCTTGATCACTCCGAACCTCCGCCTCGGGCCAAAAATAGGCGATAAATCTAGGTAAGTAGTGAGAAAGCTGCAAAGGGTATAATCTAGTTCGCTTACCTAGCGACTTCTGTCAAATTATACTGCATAGCCTCCCTAACCTCAAATTGCTTGATGGTCAAGCCTGCTAAATTGGAGTAAAACGCTGGCCGTCCATCAGGTCTCCAGTTACACTCGATAGTTTGGGCTGCATCCTCTAGATCCAAGTCGCAGTTGATGTATTTCAGGTCCGGAAGGTTCGAGCACAAGAGTAAGAGATGGTCTAGATTGGTCGGCTGGTCAAGGCAGTATATCGTCTTTAGGTGCGGCCAGGCGCTAGCAACGCGAACCCAAGCCCCCACGAAATCAAGGATCGCCGAGTCAAGTGAGAAAGTTTCCTTTAGAGGAAGGCGTGCAAGATGCTCAAACATCTCAGAGCTAATTACATGTGGTTCTTCGAGCCCACGAAAACGGAGTTGTAGACTCGTGATCTGAGGGCTTCCCCGACAGAGGGTTGGGATGAACTGCAATTCGTTGTCGTCGGTGGATGGTCCCATGTCCAGTTCTAGTTCTTTCAGGTTCGGAAGTGGGATAAGCTCCCAAAATCGCTTAGCATCGTGAGGGCTTCTGAGTTCGGCGGTTAAGCTCTCGAGAGCCGGAAAGGAACCAGGGGGTAACTGCTGACAGCGCGATGGATCCCATTTTGCACCAGGGTAGATGGTGTAAACGACCAGGCATTCGAGACAAGGCAGTTGTGCCACCAGCTCTAGCACGGGAGATTGGATGATCATTGGCGATGCTGTAAGGTCCCGGAGGTTTTGGAAGCTGGAAAGGGATGTGAAATCTCGAAGTAGATTGTTTTGGGCGGTAACTGTATTAGCTGGTTCATGCAGCTCGGGGTGAAAGTTTAGCAAACGAAGTCCAGGGCAGGTATGCTTGATAATCTCTAGTAATCTAGTTGAGTATTTTGAGCAGTGGGACCCGGGGATTGTAATGCGCTTGGTGGACCGGGATAGAAAAATGGAGAACACCTCTAGATCATGTAGCGAGCTAGTAAGCTCAACGAGATTTGGTAGAAGCTCGGTAGCCTGACAAAAAGAGGCTAAGAACTCCCAGTTGTGGACTTCAAGCTTGGCTTCGTAGATATTAAGCTGTTTGATGTACGGGGCGTAGGAGCGGAAGCGAGACATGCGCTCGAGTGAAAGAGAGTTGGATATGTACTGTAGGTCATGAGCGTGCATAAAACAATAGAAGCTGTCCTGAGAACTCACTGCTCGGGCCTTTCCCCTGCTTTGTTCTAACGTTGCAGGAATGAGTCCTCGCTTGAACAGGTCTGAAAGGTCGACGTGTGTCCAATGATACGGCATTATCCCGAAGTAAAACTGCTTGGAAACTAGTGCAGTTTTTCGAAAGCGAATATGGGTGCTCTCTGGGGCACAGTCGTTGCTTACAGAAAGGTGCCATGGATGATAACTGACGTTCAGGCAAGCGCAAATGAGCGAGACCAGTTCCGGAGTTTTGAAAAGCCGGTGCATAATTGGGTGATAGTTTTTTAGGCAGAACCGAGAGGAAAGGAAGGTTGAGAATATTAACAGCTGGAGTTACTCGCTCTATAGGCTTGTCTGCCGAGAAGGATTGGAGAGAGTGATTGTTTGCCACGAGCCGCGTGATGGGCGATAATTTGCAAATCCCCTGACGCAAGCGCTGTAAAGGCGAACCAGGTCGGGGCAATTCGAGTTTTGTTCTTTTCATTCTTCAAGGTAGCAGTAGGCGTTATACGATTGCAGCATATACTGATATGTTATGCAAATATAGACCTTTTCGAGGGATTATGCATCTCATCATGCTTTCGTTTGTGTTCAACACTACAGTGGGCTGCAAATCAAATGCAACCCCCATGAGAAGCTAATGCTGCCGCAGCTAGCAACTTTGAGATCACGGTGTATATACAAACTTTGTAGCTCTATAAGAGCTCTAGGTTCTGGTGCAGACACAACCAGGAAATATAAACCGGATAGCAGTACAGAGAGAGAAGTCTGAAACCCCAAATTTCCAGAGCACTCTAGAGTGAATATTTTGCTGGGGCTCAAAGACAAAGTTTGTAGATAACAGTATACTGAGTAGGTTTGCAATTTAGACTGCATGATTTGGCCCAGGCGTTGCCAAGATATGAGCCTCAAGATTTCAGGTGGTTACTAGTAGACCCCTGCCATTTCCAATAGGTTACTAGTAATCCCCCTGGAATCGCGAGGCTCATATCTCGGCAACGCCTGGGCCAAATCATGCAGTCTAAATTGCAAACCTACTCAGTATACTGTTATCTACAAACTTTGTCTTTGA
>WSLM01000436.1:0-13900 GCA_019677335.1 Ceratobasidium sp. UAMH 11750 | reverse complement strand
GGGACATGCGGAATCATAAGTGATAGGGAGGATATAAGAGGGTGATGTAAAGGCGTACAACTGGTAGTTACACATGAGATGACGAGAATGCGAGGAAAAGATGCAAAGGCAAAGCAAACGAGCCGGGCCACACAGGTTGGATTAGACGGCCGTGAACGAGCACCATACACAAGTTAAGGATACATCAAGCCTAGGAACAGCCTATTGCTTTGTAGCTTGGGGAGCTCCACCACGGGGCCCGTCGCCTCGACCACGACCACGCCCGCGGAAGGAACTACCACGCTGCTCAGGGCCGCCGGTGCGAGGAGCACGACCGGGGATCGGGCGGTCTGCGCGCTCCTTGCGCATCTCCACGGTGATCCGGGGCGCACGCTCGTTAGGCGTGTCTTCGCCGATGCGAATTCCGCCCTCACCGCCAAGGTTGTTGGGCAGGGATGCCAGAATAGCACGACGAGCAGATTCGACCGACTGGAATTCGAGGAACGCGCAAGCTTTGGTGCGGACGACTTCGAGCTCCTTGATGGCTCCGAACCGTGCAGTTAGGACTTCCCGGAGCGCAGCTGGAGATACCGACTCGGCGCTGTTGGCAGTGGGCGTGCCAGGACCATTGTCGCGGACCCAGTCGTTGAGCTGAGAGGTAATAGTTAGATTATAATGTGGATTAAGTATTTGGCATCAACATACCTTTACGAAACACTGGGGGGTAGTAACAGCCATCGCGGCCTGAGCCTGAGCCGACATGTTCGATGTGTCGATGGGAGGTTCCTCCTTTCGCGGGGGCGCCACAGCCGCTGGCTTAGGTGGCGGGCCAGCAGGCTTGACTGGAGCGCTCACGCCGCGAGCGTCGGCAGATACCTTGCCCCACCCGGCCGAGTTGGCCGCTGCTAGGTTTGCCCAGGTCTTGGGCGCAGTAGGAGCGGGAGCGGGAGTGGGTGTTGCGATAGTAGCCGGCGCTGATGGAGCAGGCGGCTGGGGCTTCTCAACTGGGGGAGGTGCAGGTGCTGCGGCGGGGGCAGAAGCCGGAGCGGGCGCGGGTGTCTGTTCACGAGCTGGGGTCAGCTCAACTGGGGTTGGTTCCTCCACTGGTTGAGCCTCTGGTTCGGGAGAGGGCGATGGAAGCTGCGTGGTCTCCTTTACTGGCTCTGATGGCTTGCTCTCTTCAGCGTGGGTGCCATTGACGCTGGGCTCCTCGAGGAGTTCCTCGAGAGCAGGCGCCTCTTGGGGAGCGGGGGCGGGAGCAACTGGTTCGGGCTCTGGTTGGGCGGGTGCGACCTCTACGACCTCGTGAACCTGAGGAGCGGTGGCGGGCTCGGGTACAGCTGCCTCGCCGTTGGGGGCAGCCTCGACTTCTTCCTCTGCCTCATCGTCTGCGTTGGACTCTTCCTTCAAGTAGCGGAAGATGTCGTTTAGCACAAAGTAGCCATTCGGTTGCTCGGCCAGGAAGAAGGTTTGGGCAAATTTGCGCCATGCCTCTCCCGCGTTGGACATCTCTCCAATGACCTGGATGATGATACCTCCAGCTGCGGACGACTGGGCATCGACACTGTGGATGAAAACCTTGCAGTCTTGGAACCCGATCGAAAGAATTTTGTTGTGGATTTCCTAAAAAGGGTTAATTGGTTATTGCACAGTTCGCCTCATTTTTCTAGTGCAAATGCACCCACCTGCTGTCCGTGGCACGGCTTGAGGTCTTCGCCCTCGACCCCGTGGACATAAGTACTGTTTTTCGTGTAGAAGCAGTGCAGACGGTGCGGCTGCTTGTTGACAAAAGTGTAGTACTGGGGGACAAATTGCCACCCGACCTCTGACGGGACAACGCCAGTCTTGACAGTCGGGTTGGGTGCGGGGGAAGCAGAAGCCATTTTGTTTGCTATACGACTATCGTAAGTACTGGCTTGTGAGCATTTTTATGCGTATTCTCGCACTCACTACGGTGCAAGTAGACTGGAGCCGGTTCGATGAAAATATCAACTGTTAGCCCCTCGGCTGAAAAAAATGAGGAGTCCACTGACTTTTAACAAAGGGAAATTTGCTCGTCGATTACGAGTGGGATGAAGTGGGGTAAGGGTTGGAGAGTGGTGGTGGTGTTAGTAAAAGAGATGTAGATGGCGAAGCGCGCAAACAAAGTCGGTGCAAGCTAGGACTCGTGACACCGCTACTGGGGGCTGTCGTTGTTTTCTTTGCCTAGCAATTGTGAATGGCAGATAAAGTGTTTAGAATAGCGTATATTATTGGTTACAGCGAGTGCAAGAGCCGCATACATCCATAAATCTTTGTCTAGTCTACGCTCGTTATGCGGGGTAGGATTCCCCGCCTTTGAGCGGAGAAACGCCTCAGGCATTACTTGAAAGCACTTGATTTACGGTTAATTATTCCAGGCTGCCTCGTTACGCATTAGATATGAGAGTCGATTGGGTGTGCTCGGATGAGCCCTGATCAAAGGTGCCAGTCGCGACGTGATCTGCATGAGAGCGCGGCATACCTATAAAGGTTACTGGTTCCACTTTCTAGAACAGGACCATTGTCATTGGCAACGCGTGGGAAGCCCACAAAGGTGACTGCAACAATGAGTTTCAGTGGCAGACCGCGACAACAGTCGTAAGGATCCGAAGCGTATGCCGATGCGGATGCTTTTATAATCTCTAGCCTCACAACAAGTCCTTTGCATTACTACTCCCTACCACGACACCCCGCCCTCTACCTCTTACTCGACATGCCCGAACAGCCTGCAAAGGACAACTCCAAGGCCAAGCACGCACATGCCGCGTCGCAGAGCCAGCCTGCACCCCGTAAAGTACGGTTCAACGTTGGTGAGCGCTGGGTGTTTTCTTCGTTGTATATCCGCTAAGGCCGGGTGCGGATAGGTACACAGTATCAGGTCCTCGATGTCGTCGGAGAAGGCGCCTATGGCATTGTGTGCTCAGCGATGCACAGACCAACCGGCCGCAAGGTCGCAATCAAGAAGATTGCGCCCTTTGACCATTCCATGTTTTGCTTGCGCACGCTGCGCGAACTGAAGCTGCTCAAGTTCCTGTCCGAGGCAGGCGTCAGCGAAAATGTGTGTTTGATGCGACAGTTGACGTGCCCTAAGACTCAAACCAGAGTTCCTTTGTTAGATCATTTCCATCTTGGATATCATTAAACCACCTTCGCTCGAGGCATTCAAGGAGGTTTATTGTAAGTAAGCATGGGTCACTTACTGAAACGATGCTAACTAGCTCGAGTGTAGTAATCCAGGAGCTGATGGAGACAGATATGCACCGCGTTATCCGGACGCAAGACCTTAGCGACGACCATGCCCAGGTATGCACGAGTATCCCTCGCTCAGTGCCCAACTCACGCGTTTTTAGTACTTTATCTACCAAACGCTACGAGCCCTCAAAGCGCTTCACAGCGCAGACGTAATTCACCGCGACCTCAAGCCGTCAAATCTACTCCTCAACGCAAACTGCGACCTGAAAGTATGCGACTTTGGCCTCGCACGATCTGTTAAAACGGCCGAGCCGTCGGGAACAGAGACTGGATTCATGACCGAATATGTTGCGACGCGGTGGTACCGTGCGCCTGAAATCATGCTCACGTTCAAGCAATACACCAAAGCGATTGATGTGTGGTCCGTGGGCTGTATCCTCGCGGAAATGCTGAGCGGAAAGCCACTTTTCCCCGGACGGGACTACCACCACCAACTGACCTTGATTCTCGACGTCCTGGGTAAGTTTCACGGGCTTGATAGACTATATGAGCTATTCTCATCCACGCTGGTTCAGGTACCCCAACGCTAGACGAGTTTTATGCTATTACCACGAGACGATCCCGCGACTACATCCGAGCGCTCCCCTTCCGAAAGCGTAGGCCATTTGCACAGCTGTTCCCCAACGCTTCAGCGCTCGCCGTGGACTTTTTGACGAAGACATTGGTAAGCGCTTGTTCACCAAAGCTAGAAGTGTTACTCAACCTGTGTTTTTAGACTTTTGACCCTAAAAAGCGCATTACCGTTGAAGATGCGCTGTGCCACCCATACCTCGAGGCCTATGTGAGTTCGGATAACAATGTTTTGCATTCACGGGGCCTGACCAGTATACTTGCAGCACGACCCTGATGACGAACCAGTTGCACCTCCTCTAGACCCCGATTTCTTCGAATTCGACTGTACGTCGTTTTTTAGGTCTTATCTGTTCGCAGTACTCATGCTGTCTCCTTTAGTGCACAAAGATGATATCAGCCGAGAACAACTCAAACAACTCCTCTACGATGAGATCATGACCTTCAACCCAGTGATCTAGTCGCTTTTTGCCCTCTGCCCCTCTCGTTCCTTGTTCCCTGCCGCCACCGGCGCCCAACCACTTTGGGATTTGCAAGTCGTTCCTCATGCATGGATACTTTTTCTTTGTAAAACTATTCAAATTGGAAGTGCAAAGTCCAGCAGGCCCTGGGTTTGCGGACATTAAACATTGAAGTCATTTATCTGTTGGCCCTTTGTTAGAGCGCTGTCCCTGTGATGATCTGCTGCTGGAGAGTAAGAACAAACTTGACGTATAGACACTTGAGTACATTAATAAATTCAACAAGGATACGATGGAGATACATAACAAACAGCAAACCTCGGGCTACAAGAAACGAGATACATCCGTACATTGACAACAGATAGAAGACATAACCAATGACCTCACCACGAGAAATCCTCAGCAAGATGTATGTCATCGTGCTCGTCCATGACATCGCTATCTGAATCATGACCATCCAGCACGGAAAGATCGAGTTGCGCAACGCCAACGTTCGACATTCCGATTATCAACTGGTCCATCCATTCATCTGGCGTACCAACCGGGTGCTGGATTTCAAGATCTTCCATCTCGGAATCACTTCCGTCGTCGCCGTCGGGGAACCAAAGGGCCAGGTCTAGGTCTTCCTGGTCAAAGATATCGTGGTCCCCAAAGTCGTCGTGGTCCTCCAAGTCGTCGAGGTCCTCCAAGTCGTCGAGGTCCCCAAAATCGGGCTCCTCGAAGAACCCAAGTTCAATTTCTTCAAGGTCATCGATTCCGCTCGTAACTATTGGAAGTCCACCAGCTCGCCTATGTCTATCAAGCGCAACATCCGGCCCGTGAGTGATCCAAAACGGACGGTAATGGTCCCCGTCAGGCGGTGACTGGTAGTCGTCGCCCGATAGTCGGAACAACGAGTAGCCTACGTGACAAGTTTCGGGAATGGGCTGACCTCGATTGGTGAAAGAATAGAGCATATGAGGAGGAAATATAGGCATAGCAGGAAAGTGGATTTCGCGAAGGTTTGGGATGTGTTGCATGTAGTCGTGAGCGATGTCTCGGCAAGAGCTCCGCCCGGTTTGTGGTATGGCATGTATGGATATCGCAAGTGTGTGAAGTCGTCGAGCCAAGGATAGTGTGTTCGCATAGGTGGACTGGGGCACAAGACAAAAGGTATAGTAGATACCAGAAACACCAGGAGAAAACGTACCGGTTCGCCAGGCCACACAAGGTCAAGAAGTATACCCCCATTCCTATAATCTAGCACCAGCTCTTCTAGGTGCTTCAAGTTTGTGCTAATAACCCTCAGCCATTCGGGGCTGAACTTCTCGGAGACTTTGTTTTGGCCGGCGGGATCGACTTGGAATACACCAAGCCCTTCTGCCGACAAGCCAAGGTGGAAGCGTCGAATGGGATAATTCGCAAGATGCGTCACGATGGTGAGAAAGACAAGCTCAGACATCGGAACCTCTATCGACACATCTTGAAGAGATGTCATTGCTCCCTGTAATAATATTTCCACCATGAGCTCGCCGTACTCACCAGGACGCAGGAGAGCCTCTTACGCTGCCATTTTCAAGTATCCTCACCGCGTAAGTCGAGTTGATGGCCGAAAACCTGAAAGACTTTAGGTTGTGCCACTGATGTGAAATGAGGCTGAGGTTCCCAATGTCCCAGCTGTCGTGTACGTCGAGGTGCTCTAGCTGGGGCTGGTCGACCACGAGCCTCCTTTCAACAATACCATGACAGTATATAATAACAGCCGTCGCCAGGTATTTGAAATTTAGATTGGCAAAATTGCCTTCGTACCCGTCGTCGACTTTGACACGCCCGAGAAACAGACGTTCAAGGTTGGGGAGTTTAGATATCGAGTTGAGAGTGGTATCGAACAACTGGTGGTCATGCGTAGGAGGAAGGTCGATGGAAAGGATCTCTAGACTGTCTCTCAGCCAGTTGAGTAGCGGGAATATGTCGTGATCGATAATGTCGGTGTTGTCTTGACCCTCCAGTTCGGCAGACACATCGTCGCTAAGTAAGCACGCCCGAATGAAGAGCGCCCGAGTGTCTTTGGTTCGTTCTCGAGCTCCTGTAGGGTCGTTGCGTGTCCAAGTAACAAGCCGATTGAGCTGCGACTTGACGTTCGGGCCAGTCAGTGTCAAACAGCGCCATGCTTCTGCAAGCCAGGTGTGCCGAAGTACGCTGCAAGTTGCAACAAAGCGACGCTGGTCGGGATCGTTTAAAGTGCGGACTATAGCGTTGAGGAGTTCAGGGGGCAGGTCGAGGATCATTTAGGAGTTTAAATCAAACACGTGCAGCATAGCCACACGGCAAAGTCAGTCCTCCGACGGATCCGGACTTATTAGCGCAATTCGGACAGCTTTTTACGATCCATTTCTATCAACCGAGTTGAATTGATACCAAAGCCATCCTCATTACCAGTCGGATTAATTGTTCGCTCAATTACAATAACAAAACAACCAACAAAGTAACCAGTACTCGGTAGGGACAGAAAGATCGGACTATGTTAGAATTAGAGACTAGAGTATCCAAGGTATGGTTATGCGCGGAAGAGACAATCCGGAATGTCGTGGATGAGAGGTACTAATTAGTTGGCTGCGCCCGGAGTACTTCCTCGTATATCATGACTACAAGACAGAGTCAGTTTAGACCCGGATCAGGATTAAAAGTCCAACCTTTCAGTTGCTCTTTGGAGAGCTCGACACCATTATCAAAGTCGAAGAAAGATGCATCAAGGGGAGGAGCTTCTGGTTCATCATCCGCATCATGGTACGGCTAGTATTTGTGGTGAGGTCATTATAGCTTGGGGGACATCATAGGATGCTTACCTCAAGATAGGGGTGAGCTAGGGCTTGCACCACATCTGTCAAGGCGTTCTCAAGTTAGCCGTCACTTATAACGCATGTGCATAACTAACCTATTCTACGCTTTGGGTTAAACGTCAAGCACTTCTCCAGGAGATCGACAGCAAGGGGGTTAGCGTTTGGGAACAACTGACTAAAGTTCTTCTTTTTGCGAAAGGGCAACGCGCGAATGTATTCACGCGAGCGCGCCGAGTTGATTGCATAAAAATCATCCAATGATGGCGTTCCGAGCACTTCCAAAATCAACGAGAGCTGATGGTGGTCTGACAACCACTGGTGTCAGCAACCTGAAACATGATACGCTAAATAAACCTACAGTCACGCCCAGGGAACAAAGGCTTCCCAGATAGCATCTCGGCTAGCACGCACCCCACGCTCCAAATGTCGATCGCACGAGTGTACTCTTTGAACGTGAGCATCACCTCGGGCGCGCGGTACCAGCGAGTCGCGACGTATTCAGTCATAAAAGTTGACGCGTCATTTGCAGCGGATGAAGGGGGAGGCAACGCAGAACGGGCTAAACCAAAGTCGCATAACTGAAATAGACGGTCAGCCGTGAGTTAAACGAGTCTAGGGCCATACGCACCTTTAGGTCACAGTTGGCATTCAGCAAAAGATTAGATGGCTTCAAGTCACGATGCAGAACATTAGCAGAGTGCAGAGCTTTGAGTGCGCGCAAGGTCTAATCACATTAAATGGGTGTTATGACCAAAGCCCTTGACCACCA
The DNA here is from genome assembly GCA_019677335.1 of Ceratobasidium sp. UAMH 11750. Lineage (NCBI taxonomy): Eukaryota > Fungi > Basidiomycota > Agaricomycetes > Cantharellales > Ceratobasidiaceae > Ceratobasidium > Ceratobasidium sp. UAMH 11750. The sequence goes on along the minus strand of WSLM01000436.1, from coordinate 6,029 downwards.
AATCGAACCCACCTGATATATAAAGTATTGGCAGTGGTCGTCAGATAACTCCTGAGTACGGATTACACGGTGCATGTCGGTCTCCATGAGCTCCTATAGTCACCGGCAGAATGGGAACAACCGGTAAGCGCTGAACAGACAAAAGAGCAAACTGGACTTGCCTGAACGAGATAGACCTCTTTAAAGTCCTCCAAACTAGCCGGCTTGAGCAAGTCGAGGATGCTGATAATATTCTCGTGCTGAAAGTGTCGAAGAAGCTTGATCTCGCGGAGGGTACGGAGGCAAAACATGCTATGGTCAAACGGAGTGATTTTCTTGATCGCAACCTTTCGCTGGGAGGGTACGTGCACAGCAGACCTGCACAGAGCGCGTGAGCCAACCAGCATACTATGTAGACGGACGAAACGCGCTCACACTACCACTCCGTACGCGCCTTCCCCTACAAAATGATGTATCCAGGACAGATCTACATTGCCAAGAGGCTCACTCACCAATAACATCCAGTACCTGATAGTGGCTTCCAACATTAAAATTATCCATAGCGTGCGTGAAGTAGTTTGTTCAGAAACGGGGGATATACAGGTCGGGGACTAGGTGGCGGGTGAAGTAATAACAAGATGAAGCTCCCGAGTTGCCTCGATCTATACTCAGGGTCGACAAACAAGCAAGTGCAATCACGCCATCCGATTTGCCTGAGTTAACGTTTTCCATTTCCGCGAGTCGAAACGATGTAAAACAGGATATACAAAAGATGGTAGAGTGTATAAGTGCTCGATAGGGTAAAAAGAAATATGCATGATGCCGCAAGGAGCGACATGCTGGCATTGGTATCCGAAAAGTGCCATATTAATCTCAGAATAGATGCCCCAAAAGAAAACACCCGAATCACCAAAGCCAAGTCAAGCATCATCGACAGCATCAAACACATAGATAACGTCCGAAGGGCGCACGAAAAGCCCACGCGACTCGGTCGTCGACACATCCGACATGGCAGGCGAGACGCTTCTCAAGCGTTTCATCCGGTCACGGTCGATGCTCATCGTGTCGCCCTCGCGCTTCTTCCCAGACAAAACGCTCTCGATCCTTCGCCTCCGAGCGGTACGTTCCTGGCTATCGTCCCACGGCGAGCTGGACCCAACCTCGAAATACCGGATCCCTCCAACGCTCCCATCGTTCCATTGCCTTCCACCAAGTTTTTCAGATCCCCAGGTATCCGCAACGGGCACCTCGACCCCAACCCACGGACCCAATTCTCCGCGTATTTCGCCAATATACCGCGCAAAGGCCTTGTATTTTGCCTGCTTGGATATGATCAAGCAAGGAATGCCGATATTGAGCGTCACGCCCTGCAAGTTTGGCGCAACCCCCGCCTGATTGGACCTAGGCCCAGGCAGAACAGAGGGCCTGATAGTCGAAACGGTCGAAGCCGTGACCGTGTCCGTAGACTTGCGCGTATGGTGATTGGGTTCGCCGGGGATAGTAAAGGGCGCAGGTCTGCCCCGAAGGGTTGATGCCCCACTTCGGCTCGAGCGCGGCTCAGAGTGAGCCGATTCGTCGTCGTGAGCCTTGCCTTTTCCTTTCGCGTTTGGCTTGGGAGTCGGAGTTGTGCTAGGCTTCGCAGGCTCGGCCGCTGCCTTGGGTGGCGTCCTGTTCTTCGGCACCGGCGGCCTCTTTGGCGGGGAAACTGGCGGCCTAGACGTAGGTGGCCCGGAAGGACGTCGCGCAGAGACAGACTTGGCAGACGCACCCGTGCCCGAACGCGACAGGGCCCCACCAGCAGGTTGACTAGAACCAGATGCAGTACGCGCAGCGGCAGTGCGAGGCGTTGGAGGCGGTCCCGACGCGTTCGATGGCCGGCGACCGCCGCCCACGTGAACGCTGAGGTTGGACGCCGTCGACGCCGTGGATATTTTTCTCCCGCGTGTAGAGGCCGAACCTGGGGCAAGACCTGTCGAAGCCGCGCCAGCAGTCTTGAACGAAGCGTTGCTGACAGTAGAAACGGGGCGGTCGTTGGTAGTCGGATGTACAGTCTCGGCGGTCGGGGACTCCTTGCTTCGGTGGCTATGGCGCACGGTGGAAGCCGCCGAACGAACCGAAGTAACAGAAGGAGCAAGGGATTTCGGACGTCCAGCGGGAGGGTGGGGTGACGTAGTGGGCGCCAGGCTCCGGCGTGGTGCACCCACGGTCGAGTTACGAGGTTGCGTCGCGCCACCCGGTGATGGACCTTGTCCATCCGCGTTGGAGGCATACGATGACCGTGTCGATGCGGTAACCGGTCGCAGGCGCGTTGGGTTGGCGACAGGGGGAACAGGCCGAGTTGGAGGACCAGCAGACGCAAACGTAGAATGCCGAGAGGCTATGGAGTGCACGGAACGCGAGGATGACGCCACGGGCTCCCGCTTATTATTGGTGGCGTTCGTATTGGTGCGGTTGAGCGCGCCGGTGCGAAGCGAATAAATGCTAATAGACTCGGCGTCGCCATCTATCTTGGGAGGGGCCGCTGAGGTACGGAGACCAGTTCGCGTGACAGGGCCGCTGCGACCAGGAGTGGGCGTGGACATATCCTCGACTTGGACATCGAGCTCTGTGGGGCGCAGTTAGACAAGAGTTCTTGTGACGAGCAAGGACAGGCCCACCATCGCTAATCTCTTTGAGCGCCCAGCCCTCAAGGTTCTCGAAACAGCCCGACACACGCAACGCTGGCCAGTGCTTCCTCATCCACACGATTACGTCGCTCCGCAAACGCTCGATCTGCACCCTCATAGGAGACCCAGTCGACAAAATAGTTTGCCCAGTAGCAGGGTTGGACCGCAAAAGGACAGATGACACGACCGCCTACGCAGGTGCATATGTCAAGAACAGTAAAAGCTATCAGCTAGTTCTACTCACCTGATAGACGGGACCTGCATTCGTTTCCGTCAAACCACGCCTAATAGACTCCAACACTAGCTCAAACGTATCCATATCTCCAAATCGGGCGCCATCATTTTCAAGTAACGCAACCCACTCGGGCTGCTCAAAAAAATCCTCCAAAGACCCACACAGCACCTCGTCGATTTTCTTCCTAGCACTGAGTACAAGCTCCTTGACTGCATCGGCCGCTGGGGTCGAGTTGGTCGAGAGTTTGCTGAGTGCCGCTGCGGTGGCTTGAAGCAAAGGGATGACGCTTTGCGGGGTCGTCCGATTATTGACGCCCTTTAGTAGGTTGTTCTTCAACCTGAGAGGTAGCGATAGGAACTCCGAGGTGGCCCACCCTTCACCGTACATACCGACGAGAGCGCGCTGCGCCCCTCGTTCCAGCACGTTATCGCGTATGTCGTCACCCAGAGCAAACTCCAAGACGCGCGGTGCGCGCCGTTGACATTGTTTGCATTTGCAGCCCCCAGTTCCCCATTTGCCCTCGATCACGCGCTCGTATTCATCAAAGGGAAGATACGCGTGGAATAAACCGTGCATCATTTCCTCGATGATACGGGCCCGAGCTTCCGTATCAAGTGTGTCCAGCTGCAAGTATTTTGCCGAGCGGATAATGTGGAATGCGGTGTCGAGGTCCCAGTTGCGATGCGAAAAGGCCATGGTGCCGGTATAGATAAACCCGAGAGTAAAGTGGAGTGACGCAGGAGTAAACGGGGGAGATGGGAGACTGAGCGGTAGCGGATTGGCCGAAGAGATATTTTGCCCCACAGGCGCGAAAGCCGAAGATAACAGTGTGCGGAAATAGGGAACTCGAGAAATGAGTATGAAGCGGTGGCTAGAAAACACCGCACTCGCAACTTCGCTATTACTCGACGAAAAACTCCCAGTTAGTGTTATCTGAACCAGCAGGTCAGCTGATGCTAGTCAAGGCACTCGACGATTCAACTCACTCGGACATCGCTGTATAATCTTGATCTCCACATATAAACTAGATCTTTCCGTAGCTTCTCGCGCCGTTCTGTCTCGGTAACTGATTCCGTGCGCTTTGCTTGGCCGTTTTCTGCCGATGTGTCAAACAAAAACTCGAACGCTTCTCCCATGCCTTTGCCGGTGTAAAGGTACTCGAGCTCATTAGAAAAAAGAGCAGGATTCATAGCAAGCGGTAAGCGGAGCAAAACACCATTGCCCATGGACGGCGCGGGTGATTGGGTGCGCTGCGGAGCGCCAAATGGTGAGGGAGAACGCGAACCCGGTCGCGCATCGATTGGGGGGAGGGATAGGGATAATGTAGACTGGGCCGGTAGTAGATGTTGCGTCGAATACGGTGTCGGCGAGCCCGAAGATGTTGTTCGTGGTGTAAAATACCTAGCCTGGAAGGAAGGTGGAGCGCGAGCGTAGACGATTGCTACAACAACGTCAGCGACACGGAATACCTCACCGGCCGCACGCCGCCGAACCTTTGTGTCCCCAAATCTCCTCCAGGTGCTCGTCCTCCTCGCTCAGCATATCCCAAACAACATCTGGATATCGGGTTTTAGCTTGGTCAAAGAGGTTTTTGAGTTCGCTCTGCCATGTTTCGCTGGAAGCCGCAAGCGCTCTCGAGAGCGCGGATGATGAGGAAGGAATCAGTGGCGGCGGGGCGGGTGCCATTAGAGCCGACCGGCGACAAGAAGAGGGGCCAGATAAGAAGAAAGAAAGCGCAAGGAAGATGTAAGGTTACGGCGTGGCTGAGATCAGTCTGGCAGGCGATGTGACGGAGTTGATTCAGCCAGATTTTCAAAGTTTACGCAAAAAACACGATTAGACTCGGCGGAAAAGACAAGTGCGCGGGCCAGTGCGGGCGACAGAGAGAGGGCGTGAAGAGGCAGAGATAGAAAGTAAAGGAAAGAAAAGACGGGAGTGGTGCGATCTAACGCTGCACGAGGCGCACATGCTGAACCATGAGGACCCTGGCCACCCCAACACATAAACAAATGTCCCGTATTTTAGTGCCTACTGTATTCAAGCTGAACACTCATATTTTGTATAGGCCCACGACTCGTGTGTTTCCAGTGGTACGTGTAGTTCAATTGCATTCTGGTCCAATCATATAACTCGCAAATTAGGTCATGTCGACCCGGCCGCACCGTGACTAGAGCTCGGACCGGACGAGCTGGACAAAGGTGCGAGATAAAGCCTAACTTGGAGAGCGATCAACCGTTCCGATCGCGGCTCTCGTGGCTCCGATTCACGTGAACGGCTCATTCCCATCGTGCCTCCATCGGTATCTGGTCCACCGTCCTGAGGCAATTACTGCGCTGGTTTCTCTCGCTTGTGCTCTTCATCCCTAGGCGTTTACTGCATCACTGTGCCATGTTCCTTGTTGGCGAGTTCACCAAACCTATAGCAGCTGAGGATATAGTCTACATACAAGACAGCGCCGAGACAGAGAAACTACTCCCCGGGACCATATGTTCAAAATGGGAACGCATCTTTGAGTGGGACGAGCATTGTGTAAAGGCTTCAGAATTAGAGGAGTAAGTTCAAGTCAAACCACCCCACAAACTAGCATAGCTAACCCAGGACTCATCAGGTGGCGACAGATCGCAGACCCCTATTGCGACGACGCCCTTCGTGAAACCTTTCCGTCAGCAAACTCCAGCACCGGCATAGACCTACTCGGATCTGTCGAACGCCAGGCTGCGCAGGGGCCGGGCCCAGCGCGGGATTTTATGAACCATGTCACCTCGCTGCCTCCCGAGAACATTCGAGCGTCGCATGCCCAGATACTTCGCGCCCAAACGTTCTTCTATACGTATTATGCTCCGATATTAGCGGCGCTCATGCATTTCAGCCTTGCTGGGGGATTTGCCAGGTTCGTTCATCTGACAAGCACTGAGTCTGTATGCGTTAATATGCTCTTTCAGTGCTCGAATCACACGCGTCCTACACTCGGTGTCGTACCTCGTACCAGGAAAATCCGACACGAGTGGTGAATATTCTGTCACACAAGCCACAAACGACAGGACTTTCAAAAGGCTCTTGGAGACGCTCCAGATGATTCTGGACGTTATGGGCGGAAGCGCTGCATTAGCAGAACTCGAAGGACACAAAACGAGCCCTGCCAACGCTGC
>WSLM01000435.1:0-17201 GCA_019677335.1 Ceratobasidium sp. UAMH 11750 | reverse complement strand
ACGATGAAAAAGGACGAGTTCAACTATGCACCGGTCGTAGTCGTTTTGGGAGTTTTGACGTTGGTATTCGTAAGTGCGTTTCATTGTTGACAAATTCATTCCTCACCCGGCCCAGATGACACTTTGGTTTCCTATTCGGCTTGCAAAGACAATCAAGACGAGTCTGCCAATCGTCGAACCGTATGATTCCCTTGGACAGCGCCGCTCGGAACATGAGCTCGAGATAGAGTATCAACGCCTTTTGAAACGAGACAGAAGCCCATTTTGTTTTTTATACAATGGTGCGTAACTCTTTCTCTTCAGTTGTCCCCTTTCCTGATATTTGCGCAGAATACAAACGGAAATGGGGATCTTTGTAAGCCAAGAGACCTCGTTTTATCTTTTGTTCGCTCACGACCCTAAATTAGCAAAGCGATCTATTTGGGCGTCAAGCTCACCTCCCTCCTCATTGTCGCGGTCGTGTCTCCCGACAGTTGTCTTGCCCTGTCACTTGCCAAGAATCATGTTTCTCGGGACACCCTTGCTATCGCTCGCCAGGCTACGCTACTCGCGGCCATGACTGGGTTCCTCGTTCTCCAAACTGTAGCCGCTCCACTCGTAGATCCCGTGAGCAACGCAAGCGAATGGACCAGCCGGATGAACTTTGTGCTCACATCCCTGCTTGGTTTGCTCGTGGCGTTGAACGTGCCCGGACAAACCTTTTGGAATGGTTGGGGGCTATATGCGTGAGTAGGTTCTCCCGAATTTGCTTGCAAATCTGACTTTGATGGATAGGGTCTATATTCTCACATACGGCCTAACCGTATGTGAGTGAATTTTCTCTCGCGCTACTTCTTCGGTCATTTCTCACCCGAGTCTGTTTTCACAGACTTTACTATCGTAAACTGGGACTGGATGCATAGGGTGATCAAAAGTATGTGCCCCTGCAGCGATATACTCGGCAGATTGAAACTCATGTATGATTTAGGAATTACCCGAAGAGTCGATTTCAGTACGTTTGAACGTGATATCAACTCGGACAAAAAACTAACCCCTTAGCCGAGTAGGTATCGATATATTCTCCCCACGGCAAGTTTCTCAAAACGATCATCCAGAAGTCGACCCTGATGGACAATTCAAATAGCCTAGACATATCACCATCATCAAAACACTTTACGCAACGCATTTGGCAAGAATCATTGACGACACTATTGCTAGCTGCTCCCCAGTGCAAGATGCCCGCTTCTCAGAAGATGGTGTTTGTGGATGGCATCGAGGTTTCCTCGGAAGAATTGACTCCACCATACCTACTAGACTTTGCGGGGTCTCCCGCGGAGAGGCATGTGGAGAATCTTAAGGTATACGAAGCATTATTGTTCAAAACCCACTTTACCGAGTTTAATTTCTAGATACTCCGAGAAGTCGGGCTACAGGCCTACCGGCGGCCTCTATGTATGAGCCAAAGCGATCGACAACATACGATAGAGCTTCGGCACAAGATTTTGCAACATATTATCGGTCCCGACGCGTTCTGGTGTCCGACCGGGATGACCGATGCGCAGTCGTGTGCGGTGACTTATTTCGGCAATGCCTGGTGCATCCCGTTTCCCCTCACGGTGGTTATTCGGTACGATCACGACGGCTCGGTGGCCTGTATCACCGAGCTCCGTGATTTGGAGCATTTTGTCCGGCAAAATGAGGACAGGGTCACAGAAAAACGGAGGGAGATTCGAATCGCACTCAGGTGTCTGGATAAAACACGGGTTAAATGGCCTTATACGCGTACAGAGGTGCGTTGACCCTGGTTTATATCGCCGTGTTCTTATCTTTTCCCAGCTGGTCGGGAACCGGTTTCGTTGGCTCGGCGGAAGACAGTACGAGGCCCACCAAACCATCGACTATTACGAACCCATTTTTGCCATCCAAAGGAACGGCACTCTGTCCTGGGGAAACTTGAATCTCGCTAGTGGTTTTGGGGTCTCTCTTCACTATGCACGGAACGTTGCCTCCAACGGAACTCTAGTTGGCTTGAATGACGCTCTCGACCTGACTCCTCAGCTCGCTCGTTTTCTGCTTTTGAACAAACCCGTCTTGTATGAAAGGATTTCCGAATATCTCGTCTGTTTGCGGGCGTACCGGGATTATATGCACAGGGAGGTAACTTCCAAGGCTGCAACTCTTTCGTATGGCTTTCTCGACTCGGTCTACTCAGCTCCAATTAGCCCAGATACTCTCACGCGGATTCTCGCCGAGAATGAGCTGGATCTCAGAGTTCGTGAATTGGCCGTAAGCTACGAGGACGCGTTTGAAACGATGGACGAGCGAGTGCGGTATGTTGGCCGAAACGCGGTCACAGGATGGTGGTATCTTTTCTGGGTGCGTTTCTTTTAATATACAGTTCCAGATGGCTCGCTTATAGTTGTCCAAGGACGACTATTGGAGGCGGAACAAAGCAACAATAGCATCCCTCGTTACTCACCAGTCCGATTTCGATCCGCATTATTCTACTTCCATCGCCTACAACCCATTGTCCCGTGCGGCCCTCGAAGCTTTTCTGAAGCAACGGGGGCTCTGGTCTGCAACACCGAGATGGTATGGAAACTGGTATTGGTTTCATACCGGGCTTATCAACAAAGTAAGCCCTGTGTAGCGTCGTCCTTCGGACAAGTATTAAGCCTTAAATGCAGATGTACTTTCATTTGCATTGGATCGCTTTCGCAGGATCCTCCAAGGTGAATGTCTAGTGCATATCTTAGAAACGATAACTGATAATTCGGTTCAAGACTATACATGTTCATCTCGGCAGTGATCCGTCGTCCACACACCTGCTGGGCATCGATAAACAAAGTCGAATGGGCTCGCCGGGAGCAACTGATGACAAGGACCAGCGGGATGATCCAACCAGCGTGACGACTTCGAGCGGAATCAAGGCGGGGACTGACCATAGCGACTCGATAATGAGAACGCGACGGGGATACCGTTGGGAGACTCTGTACAAAGAAGGCGGGATAGACCAACCGCTGTTCGCAAAGGGAACGTATGCGCTACACGACCACCGTTGGCACTTTTGGCACGACGAAACCAAGCGGAATCAAGAATTTCGGGTCTCTTGGAGGGGTCGGCTCTCGCAGTGGTTCGGGGTATCACCGCTGGGACGTTTGCGTTGGGAGACAAGGGGTCTGGGCGTTGATGTCGTCCTAGAACGCGATGAAAAGGAACAAACTCGATATGTTAAGTTATATAGTCACCGACACTGAATGCATCTATTGATTTTGGGTTTGTCGCCCTTCCGCATATAAGCAACCATCCCATGAATGTAATATAATCATGAGAAAGGTAAAGTGTAGTAGATCAGCCCTTATCCGGTTCAAAAGTCCCGAGGTTAACATGGATGGCCTGCACGGGAGAAGGTGGGCTGGCTCGTGAGTAGTGAGGTGACACACCCCTTTTTCGGACATCTATGTCTCACGCGACATTTCCCATGTTATCTGTCTCATTTGTCTCTCCGACCCTCGAGCCGGGAGGGACAACGGCAAGAATGGAGCGGTGGCTTTCGCATACACCCTTGACACCGAGTTCTTAGAGCTATAATTTGCTCCATATCTTCTGAAAGCCAACATTCGGTGTTAGTACCGTCATCCCCGAACGTCGACCATACTCACGAACCAAGGACTTCAGGTTGCCATCATGGTGGCCCAAATGTTATCCCCCGACTCGAGAGCTATGTTCACTCTCTCAACTATCGCTTCTCCATCTTCCAAGGGCATCTTGTAACCCGCTTGCAGCATGCTCACGGCAGCGTCGCTGGGTATCCCTTGCATTCTACAATCTGATATACACGTAGACGAAGATGCTATGGCCAAAGGTGGATACGCTGACGTCTTTCGGTAAGCTATCATCCAAATTGAGGTAACTTTAATACTCAAACGGTTCAGAGGAGACTTGACCCTGAACGGAAAGCCTTCTCCTATCCAGGTATACCGCCCGCGTAATGCTCTTTTGCAGCATCGTGTGCTAAGTAACTATATTCAGGTTGCAGTCAAGAAGGTCCGTATTCGACTTTACGGAGAGGCGACCAGAACACTAGTCGAAAAAAAGCAACAAGTAAGACAAACTCGCCAGCGTCACGCTTTCAGCTAAACCGCCACAGCAACTCGCCAGGGAGCTGAGAATATGGAACAAGCTGCAAAGGTTCTCGGATCCGCACCCACACCTACTGGCCTTGTTGGGTGTAATAGAAGCTCCGGGTGGGCTATTAGACTCCGTGAGCGAATATTGTACGGGGACTCTCGCTTCTGTGAGTTTATTTTTATTTCAACCTTTCATCTACTTACACCTGCATTCGATAGCATCTCCAGAACCACAATAACCGACCACGGCGTATCGATTTGGCAAGTAGCATTCTCCAACAGCACCGATTCAGGTCTATAATTCCCCTTGGCTACCCCATGTAGATGATCGGGACACTCAAAGGACTCGCCCATATGCATGAGCTTTCAATCGTACACGGAGATCTGAAATCCGTGAAGGCCTACCTTAGTGTTGGTCAATGCTATCTATTGAAGCTCCGCTAGGTCAACGTGCTCGTCACGGAAAACGGCGTCGCAAAGATATGCGACTTTGGTCATTCGCGGTATATCGACGGTTGCCACCAGGACCAGTTTAGTAGTTCCGATGCATCTTCAAATTTCCAAGCGACTATGCGATACACGTGCCCTGAGTTCTTTCGTGCGCACAAGGTCAAGCCAACCGTATTCTCCGATATGTGGGCGTTTGGATGCCTAGCACTCGAGGTACGCAGTTGGAGTTGCCCTAGCGCATTGTTTTCAACCCCTATATCTTGCACCCTAGATTCTTTCCCAGCTACAGCCGTATCATACGATCGAGAGCGAGTTTTTGGTGTCTGGCGCTATCACAAGTGGGGCTGCCCCGAGTGTCAAACCCGAGTACCCAAACGCTGCCGGCTGTCTAAACGACGTCCTTTGGGGCGTGGTCAGGAAGTGCTGGTCTTACAATCCCTCCTTGCGACCTTCCTCCAACGTAATGCTGGAGTCAATTTACGACCTTATGGCACGTGGGCTAATTAACCCGTCGGCTGCCACACCCGAGCGGCCGAGTTTGCTCATGGAAGACGAATTGATTCAGCTACCGTCAGGGGTCAAAGACTTCGTAAACGAAACCAGTGTGCTCAGGAAGGAGTCTATCTCGTCCGACAAGATGGTGGATATCTGGGTGTGAGTGTCTTGTTTGAATCCGGTTTGCCCGTTAACCGTGTCGACAGGCATTACGACGAGCATGGCGAACGCAACATGGCCGGCCGAGCTAGGGTGCAAAAATATGTTGTCAAGGTCCCATGCGTGACCTTAGACTCCTCACGTTCGGCCAACCACTCGCTTGATAATGTGAGTATTACGCTAATTCGAGCTTGTGAGTAAGGACAGTATTCTTGATTGATATATGCGCCGGTTCAAGGCTTTACGGCAAGCGATAAAAGAGAGGATCGGTTTTCAGCATCGGAACATCGTCAAAATATTAGGGATAGATTCGGGATGCGGCAGGCACTTTGGTATAGTGATGGAACCTTGCAGTCAGGGCAGCTTCGTATTGGTGAGCTTCGAATTTTTATGCCCGCGTTATCTAACCGGCGTCCATCTATACCAAAGTATAAAAACAAGATGCAGCAAGACGAGGAGTTGTATGTAAAGTATGTGAGTAGTTGGTAATCTGTCGAGTGGCTCGGAGAACTAATCTTTGAGCGTTCTCAGATGGTTCATATACTTAGCGGACTGCAGTATCTACATACAATGATATCGCCCGTGCCACACGGGGACTTGACTCCGGTACGTCCTAATCCTCATTTCGTTTGGTTAAAAGTACAACCGTATTCATTGTTACGCTAGAGAAATATTTTAGTGGACGGAAACGGCAACCTGAAGCTCACCTCCATTAGCTTGGCTCGGCTATCGCTAAACCTACCAGCCCGCGATCGAAGAGACTTGTTCGGAGAGGACACCACCTCAGCGCGTTACATGAGTCCAGAGCTGCTCCAAGACAAAGCTCGGCCAACGCCAGAATCAGATATGTGGGCATTCGGTAACGTTGCGTTCTGGGTAAGTCTGCTACATTGGGCGTTTGTTCCCGGACCTGAACCTGTTCATGTAAGATATTTTCCGGTCTAATTCCTTACCCCGACCACCAAGACGAGATTCAGGTAATTGCACAAATTACGAAGGGGCTGCCCCCGAATGGACCCAGCCAGCTTGAAAGGCTCGACGAACTTGAGGATACGCCAATCCCCGAGGACTCCCTCTGGCAAACCAATGGTATATGGTCGGCTATTCTGCAATGCTGGAATGTAGCCGCCAGAAAGCGGTTGACGGCAACCCAATTCTTGCACGAACTTGAAAATAGGTCAGACATGTCTGAGCGGCCGACCGTGTTTCGGCGTTGGGATATCGCTGGTATAACGGACCTTACAGGGAGAATCAAAAAGTCTGAAACAAGTAATTACGGACTCAGCCTAGGGTGGTCTCGGGGGATCTGGAGGTATGAGAAACTAGTCTCGGTAAACGTCAGATAGTAGATTGTTGACTTGCAGAGGTGCATACGACGGGAGGGGTATCCGAACGACCTATATCACGCTATGGAGCTGGAAGTAAGTGGCTGTGGAAATTTATGAAACTCGGGGATCCGAGGCCCTTTCTTCTAGGACAACGCTATCGCAGGGATTTTTTCGCTCGAGTCTCGAGGTAACGTACTTGGCGTCCTTGCACTATCATTGGCTGAAATTTCCTCTGGCTTTCGGACATAGGTTGTGGTGAAAGGTGTGCAGTTGACGCCTAAGAATAGTACGACATATGCTGCTCGCCAGGTAAGCTGTATTGTCACGGAGATAATGCAGCTTGGGATCTTAGGCTGATTCACAAATTCCAGTCGATTCGGCACGAGCTATTGCTTCTCAAGCAAATGCGACATGACAACATCTGCCCATTACTGGGTTTCGACCAGCAGTACATGGAATTTTCAGGGGTTCCTGGTATAGTTCTAGAATATTGTTCCAACGGCACGCTCCAACAGGTGAGTAAGAATACTTTCAGATTGATATATTGGTAGTCTTATAAGCCTACGACATAGTACTATGCGAAAAAGTTTCATGAGCTCGACCAGCGCGCCAAGGCAGATCTGGTACGCGTCTCCATATCACAAGCTCCTTAACATTCTAACATTTTTAACCTGGTACATTCCCACAGATAAGGGACCTAGGGGAAGCAATCCATCATCTCCACCACGAAGTTTCTCAAGGCGTCGTCGTCCATGGCAATCTCTCAATGGTATTCTGCACAATCTCCAGTACTATTTCATCCACTTAAATCGCATATTCAAAGGACGTGATACTCATCGACGCCAAAGGCACACTCAAGCTCAGCAATTTTGAGTTTGCCTGCCAGTACGCACACGCGGATAACATGTTGGAAGCTCCCGTTATCTTTGCGCCTCCATTGGCTCCACCGCCGTCTCGATGGCACGCACCCGAGTTCTTTGAAGGTCCCACAGACTCGGGGTGGCCTAATCCTACTCAATTTAGCGATTTATGGTCCTTGGGATGCTTAGTGGTAGCCGTGAGTTTGCATATACTCTCCATCTCCCTAATCGGGCTCCAAGACTCATGCACGATTAGATTTGGGTAAACAGGCTACCATTTGCAGACTATGATTCTCCAGGGGCGCTTTCCCAAATTATAAGCGGTACCGCGCCATACTCTCAGGAGGATTGTCCTCCTCAAGTTCTGGAAATTGCGACTCTGCTTTGGGCGAAACCCCATTACGATCGCATGTCTGCGGCGCGGTTCACTGAGATGGTGCAAGTCCTCTATGAATAACTAGTTTGTACGACCAATGTATTATTTAGTGGGCTCCTCGAATGAAAGCGACTCGGCTCTAGGAACCGAATGAATGCATTGGTCCGGAGGCGATATCGTAACGGGTAGTGCCGTTACATTCGGGTAACAACCTTGAGCCACTTGCCACGTCAAAGCCATAAACAGACAAATAAACACCACCCCTCGAAGATCTGCGAGAAGTGATGGAGATGCGTAAAGAATAACCTCAATTTCATTAAACTTCATTTAGCCAATACAACGACAGTCCAAACGTACAAAGACACATCACGAGTCACGACAGCGTACACATAAAATATACGATACAGAGACTACGGCATCTTCAAGGTCGAGAGGGCTAGCGATACAGTACAGGCGCGGGTAACCAAAACAAAACTCGAAACCAGAGGGCGGAGTTGGCCCTCCTCGTGCGGGTACACGAGGACCCAAGGAAAAATGAGATACAAAAGAGCGGGAGAAAAGGGAAAGGCCCTCCGTCGAGGAGTGGCCGTAATCAAACTCGAGAAGCAACAGAAAGAAACAAAAGCATCAACACGCACCTGGAGGCCAATTCTAAAATTCAATCTTGGCATTCGGGTAGTCAACCCCGAACCCATCTAGTTCTAGGAACCATCATCGCTTGTTTGTCACGCCTGTGACATATACGGTCCCCTGGGATTTATGTGCACGCCATCCTTCTCGCTCTAGTAGCTTCAGTACAGCTGGCGCGATAACAGGTATATTCCCTTTAGAGTGTAGTCCCTGGCCAGTAATAATCTGGAGTGGAGAAGTGGGTGTCGAACCTGTTCGAAAAAGGTCGGTGAATAACCCATTATGATGAATTGGGGGACGACTGGGACGTTAGAAGCGGGAGAGAGTTATGTACCTGCACCAGCAGATGACCACCACGCGTTCACGCCCTCCCTGACAATCTCTAGCGCCTGATTCACTGTCAACCCGTGCAAATCAATGGCCTTGTGGGGCGAGCTTTTCACCGCCCATCACATCAGTACAAAACCCCCGCTAGCTGTATAAACACGCACCGCTCTTGCCTCGCCTTGACGCTGGCCTTTGCAGCCTTCATCTTCCACTCCTTCTCCTTGTTAGCAAACTCCTGCGCTCGTTGGGAATAGTACAACGCGCCCTCTCGCCCGTGCTCGTGCTTCTGCCTGGTGAACAACTCGGAGGCTTGCTTAAGAGCCTGAGCCGATAATGTTAGGCTCTCGGTGGCAAAATTAATCGGCGAGATGACCCACGGTACGACGTTTATCCTGCCAATAGGCCGCCTCCTCCAGACACGCGGCTATATCATCCTCGTTGATGGCCAACCGCTCTTCGCCTCCCTGCGCCGCAACGGTCCACTCGCTAGATCCGGGGATGAACGCCGAATGGGAATAGGCCCTGGATTTGGCCTTGGCCGGAACTGTGCCCCAGGCAGACTTGGCCGGAGATGCTGGGGTCGAGGGCGCGCTCGGCGACAAGGGCGACCGAGGCTCGATTAGCGAGGGGCGCCTAACCTGTGGGATAGGTGGCGAGTCGGGTGGGGCAGCGGGCACGCGCCTACTGGTAGTGGGCAGCACAGGTGAGGACGGGGAATGGACGATGACCGGCAAGCGCTCGTCGATTTCTTTCAGGATCTCGACGAGATGGTACGCGTCATTCGGCTCGGACGCTGTTGCCTGAAGGCACAAGCTCGCATCCGGGATATCCTCCGATCCGGCGTCGAGAAGCGCGAGAAGCGCGGCGAGTGCAAAGTCGTCGACCGTATTGGTACGACCGAGCGAGGCGAGTGTTGAGCGTAGCGCCTCAGCAGGGGTCGGGTGAGCCGGGTTGTGGAAGGCCGAGGAAAAGACCGTGGCCGAGACATTGGGAAGTATAGCGTTGAGCCTGGTGGCGAGCGAGTCGACGTACGTCCAGGGGTCGACAGAGGCCGTGGATGTGCCGCGGGACTTGGTACGAGACGGGGCAAGATGGCGATGGCGAACGTCTCCGATGACCAGCGTCGTCTGCTTCTTTGGCTTGGATTTCTGGCGCACAGTCGGTGAATTGTCTACTTGGGATTTCTTGGTGACTGCAGTCCATTCGGCGATAGATTCAGAGACATGGGGTGAATCGTTCGGATGGTCTATGTCGACCTCTCGCATCTCCCGGATGTAGTCGTCGGACAACAAGGACTCGACGATCTGGTCGAGGTTGTCTACTCCATATTGGTCTAGGTAGGGCTGGAGTTTACTCGACGGAAGATGAGGGAAAAGGTTCTGTAGAAAGCCGAGCGGTGTAGAGAAGGATGCAAGGGAGGTAGTGGAAGAAACAGAGGTGGTCGCATGTGAGCTCGACGAGTCATTCAACGGATCGAAGAGAGAGCCAGACGTGAGAGAGGATTGTTCCAGAGCGGAAGCAAGTGACTGAGCATCGTCAGAGGGGGAAGACAGCGCAGACAAGGTCGAGGAAAGACTATCGAGCTCGTGTTGCTGGCTCGGGTCTATCTCAGAGAGGAGTGCGGCGATAAGTGTGGGATCAACCCTTGGGTATTTTTTCTGCTCGCCGTCAGCACAGAACATACACCCGCATGGGACCTCACCTCGAGAGTCGCCAATACACTGTCTTCCTTGGACTTTGCCTTGCGGGCCATCGTGGTTGGGAGAGGGATTCGATGAGTCACGTGCCACACAGGGAGTAGCCACTCGTATCCCCGGGGTGCATTAACTCCACTCGTCGACCGACTTAAATCTGATCATGTAGACGTGAGACAATGGTTGCGAGCCCAGTATGATCGTATGCGGCCCGCCTACTGTCGCTTATGTGTCCCAAAGATTTGAACTCATAAATGGTTTAAAATTCAATACATTCGAGGAGGCCACATCACGATTACTGTATTCTAACCGGACTGCCTTCATCAACGAACCCGATAGGTCATTGAAACCTGTCTCCCGCCTAACTAGAGCCGTTGATTTTACATGCTTCGACACCCAGTCCCAAATTTCGGGTCCGCAAGGTGGTTCGTGTGGATGACCGTAATGAACCGCTAGCACGAGCAAATCCAACGAGTACGCAGTCACGAGCGGCGCCAGCAGTAGCTTGTCTTCATCCCCCCAAGGTGAACTTGTTATCAACCCAATTGCGTTCAGATTGGGAAAAAGTGCGGAACACTCCCAGACGTAATCGTCGGTTGGTAGGCGAGCAACATGGGGAATATGACCGGTCAGAAGCACGTCTTCTATCAAGTCCGAGATGTGATGTCTCGACCAGCTGATATCTAGAAAGAGCGCGCGGAGGTGTGGCATGGACGATATACTGGCGCGGAGGTACCACAATTCCGTGTTATATTGTATTTTCAAAGAGAGTGATTTGATCCGCGAGCGCTCCGAGAATGACTGAATGGCCACGAGATCTTCCTCCTTCCATGGTGCCCATAAACGAAGATCCAAGCCAACCATTCCGGGCTGGAGCATTGATAGGAGAGTATATTCAGCCCCTACGCTCCCAAAGTCCAATAACTCCAGGTGTGACAATCCAATCAGAGTACGACGATGAATGCCGCTGTCAAAAGGCGAGGGTACTTGGTAGATGCGAAGGAACCGAATCAACGGATTGCTCGATAGCATTCCTAGCAAGTGTTCTAGATGATATGTTTTGTGCGGCAAGTCTGTGGATTCTATCCGCAGATCGGTGATCCCATAGAAAGCTCTTTTCGGCCAGTCCAGATGCACAGCTTTGGGCAAATCGTTGCAAGGGGTATTTCGATGGGGGATAAGATCTGGCGCGCAATGATTTGAACAAATTTCAGATATTGTGCGAACCAGAAGTTCGCCGCAGGGAGGTGTGAGAATAATTGAATAGGCTCCGCGTAGATATGGCTGCAAGAATATGGCAACTCGATAGTCACGATATTCACGAACACTCTTATGAAAGTGGAGACAAATTGGAGCTCTGGCGGCCCGCGCCAGCCGTGTCTGTGTGAGTCTCGAAACCAGTGCATCGCCACCAGTAGAAGGATGCCTCCCGAGCACGTCGACATGAGACCAGAGGGATGGAGTGTTGACGACCAAGTGACGCCATCGGCTACAGACAAGCTGGAGTATAGCTAGCGTATCAAGGCAGACTTCATGCTCTTTCGGGCCATTCGCTAGTTGCTGGGCGAAGCACGGCGAAGAGAATATCGAAAACGATAGAGCGGAACAAAGGATCTCGGGTGGGAGTTGGTGAATCGGTACAAGACTCGTTGAAGTGTTGAGCATGCGGCACAGGATGAGTTCTGCGGAATACAGCCGTGGCCTAATTTGAGATTTGACAATCGGTAGGCAGGAAGCAACATCCCGCATAATCGATTCAGTAAAGCTGTAATCGTCGAGTGTCGTTCGGGACGGATCGGCAGCTGCTTCAAGTGCAACGCACGCTTCATGAAAGGTATCAATAGCATCAAAGAGCTGAGATTGCGCAACCTTCCATTGCTCCATAGCCCCTATGAGGAGTGGCATCTGGCGGTACTGGAATACGATACAAACGAAAACTATTTTGCGGAGGATGGCGGGCAACCGGATGGATGGCGGTTATCACGTGACTTCCAAAGGCCGTCGCTTTTTCCGGCCCGCTCTAAGAGCTGGGAATTAACACCTCCCAAGCTATCTGCTCTATTCGGCGTCATCAACCAGATACCTGATGGCATCAAAAGTTTCAATGCATAGAGACCAAGGTCGTCCAAGCACATCCATCAACTAAGCGAGACGCATTCAACGCTCATTTGGGGCGGTGCCCTTGTCGAGTAAGTAGCCACTCGTAACGATTTGTTGGTCCACCCCGCTAACTTATTAGTCCAGCATTCTAATGCCCCGGCGCCAACACCTCACACAAAGCCGTCGGGATATCTACTCAATTAATCTGCATACAACAGCATCACCTGTGGAGCTTTGAGCGACTTCCCGGCCGGTCGACTAGTTTCTCAATAAAGTAGTCATATACCAACTGGGAGAAGGTGAGGGTAGCGAGAGGAGGAGGGTTGGCGCTTTTTATATACCCCAGGGCGGTGTAAGTCGCTAGTCGACTCGTTTACCAACCGGAATGCAAATTAGATAGGCTTAAGCTAGCTATCGACTCTTGCGGTGGCCGCCCACAACCAACCTCCCATGGCCTAGATGTTCCACATAGTATTTGAGCTCATAATTATTTCAAAATTGAATACATTCAAATAGACCAGATACGCTCACTCCAACCGTAGTATCTCCATAAAGGAATCCCACGGGTCTCGTGTGACATCACAGTCCGAGTCTTTTTTAACTAGGGCTGTCGATTTAACGTGTTTTGGCACCCAGTTCCAGATGTAGGGGAGACACGGTGGATCGCGCGGTTGAACGAGGCGGGTCACCAGCACGAGCAAATCCAACGAGTACGCAGTCACAAGTGGCGCCAGCTGGAGCACAGTTGTATCGCCTGGTGCTAAACCGATTATTTTAAGGTTTGGAAGGTTCGCAGAGCAGCACCAGCCGTAGTCATTCACTGGCAGGCTTTCGAGATAGGGAACATAACCTGTAAGAAGGGCGCTCTCCATGTAGTCCAAAATATGAGCTCTCGAGAAGCCGACATCCAGAAAGAGCGTGCGAAGATGCGGCATAGACGAGATGCAAGGACGCAGATATGGTAGCTTTGTGCCACCCTCTATTTTCATAGTGAGTGATATAATCCGCAAGCGCTCCGAGAATGCCTGCATGGCTATGGTATGCTCCTCCGTCTGTGGTGCACCCAACCGAAGATCTAAGGCAGCCGCCCCAGGCTCGAGCTTCGACAGGAGACTATAATCAGGCTTTCTCCTCCCTATTTCCAATAGCTCTAGGTGTGGCAACCTAATTAGAGTACGACTACTATGGGTGTCGCTGTCGAAAGACGGGGGTAAATGGAGGATGCAAATCAATGGATTGCTCGACAGGATTGCTAGTAAGTGATCCAGGTAATAAATGTCGCTCAAAGGGCCCATATATCCTATCCGCAGATCGATGATCCCAGAGAATGTCATTTTTGGCCAGCTGAGATGCATCGCTTTGAGCATCTCGTTGCCAGAGGCGTCTAGAGGATGGGTAAGATCCGGTGCGCGATAACTTGAACAAATTTCGGATATCGAGCAAGCCAGACGTCCACTACAACCATCTGAAAAGACGAGCGAATACGCGCTGCCCAGATATGGTTGCAGAAATAGGGCGACGCGATGGTCGGGATACTCGTCAACACCCTTATGAAAGTGAAGGCAAACTGGAGCACTAGCGGCCCGCTCCAGCCGTGTCTGTGTGAGCCTCGAAACCAGCACGCCTTCGCCTGTAGAAGAATAACTGCCAAGCACGTCGACGTGAGGCTAGAGGGAGGGGGAGTTGACGATCAAGTGACGCCATCGACTACAAACTAGCTGGACTACAACTAGCATCTCGAGAGTACCATCTGGTTCCTGATCCTCGCTGTCATTTAATTTGTCGATGATGCATGGCGAAGAGCTTATCGCAAGCGACAGAACATAACGGAGGATCTCGAGCGGGAGTTTACTGATAGGTACACGACTTGTTGAAGTATTGAGCATGCGGCACAGGACGAGTTCTGCAGAATGAAGGTGTCGTCTAATTTGGAATTGATGATCGGGAGGCAGGAAGCAATATCCCGCATAATTGTGTCGATAGAGCTATGATCATCGGGTGCCCGCGTCCCGTTGGCGGCAGCTTCGAGTGCAACGCAGGCTTCGTGAAAGGCGTAGATAGCATCGAAGAGTCGAGATCGCGCGGCCTTCCACTGGCTCATAGCTTCCGTGAAGGACGACATATGGCGGTATATTGAAATAAGATATGAACAAGGAGTATTTCACATCGATTGGTGGGGAACAGGAAAAGTGGCAGCTTTAGCACGTGACCATCCGAGGGCGCTAGCTTCTCTGAGCAAGGAAGCCAACGCTCAAAGGTAGAACCACCCCAGGAACTAACACGTCTCGCGCTATCTGCATTTTTCGGTGCCCTCAACAGTGTAGGTGGTGACATCAAATCGAGTATCCATGCATACAGGCTAGGTCTGTTCAACAAAACCCATAGCCATGGTTCTGACCAGGACGCATTCGGTCAACTTTCATTCGGGGGTGTTCGGCTTCCTTCTCTTGTAAATTGGTCATATAATTATGCCAATACACTTTTCGTTTGGGCAGCTTTGAAGTTGCGTAATCGTTCTAAATGCGCCCCCACAAATCAGCCCTGACGACTTCACTAAATGGTTGATCTTTACGATTAAAGTATCTACATCGCCCATGATGTGCTCCACTCACTCAAGCACCGGTTGTTCGACCAGACCGCAAATAGGATCTGCATAAATGCTTTCGTTATACAAGGTTTTCGTGTGAAATTAAACACAGAAATGAAATACCTTGAGGTGGTCCAGTCAAATGATCATTCCGCGTACCGCAGTGTCTCCATAAGTTGATCCCATGACTGCTCTGATTCACCAAGTTGTGACCCGCTTGCGACTAAGGCGGTTGATTTAGCATGTTTCGATATCCAGCTCCAGACTTCAGGATTACAAGGCGGATTGCGCGGCCGGGAAAGGTCTGCCAACACCAACATATCTAACGAGTAAGCAGCTACGAGTGGCGCCAATTGTGGCACACTCCGACCCGTCTGGCTCCGGAATGAGACCAGACCAAACACCTTGATATTTGGAAACAGTGCGGAGCACGTCCAGATGTGACCAGGGGTTGGTAGGCGATCAAGCTTGGGGACATCGCCGGCAAGAAGCGTGTTAGATATCATGTGCTTAGTGGAGTATGGGTAGAACCCGTCATCTAGAAAGAGCCCGTAGAGATGCGGCATAGATGATATGCAAGGACGCAGATACTCTAAACTGGTGTCACCTATAGTGTTCAGAGTAAGCAACTTGATGCGCGAACGTTCTGAGAACGAGCGCAGTTCGACTACGAAGTCCTCTTCGTCCCATGGCGCACTCAGTCGAAGATCCAAGTCAGCTGTTCCAGGCGTGAGCTCCGACAAGAAAGAATAACTGTTTATTCCCCACACCTCCAAAAGTTCCAGGTGCGGTAAGCTAACTCGAGGGAAGCTTTGAGGTTCACGGCTGGAATGCCGGGGCATGAAATCAAGGCGAAGGGTGCGAATCAAAGGATTACTCGATAGCATTACCAGAAGGGGATCAGGGCGATAACTCCCGAGTCGGAAGTCTGAACTCTTTATCTGCAGGTCGACGATCCGAGAGAGCGTCCTTCTCGGCCAGCCCAGCTGCATCGTTTGGAGCAGATTGGTCTCGAGGTCGCGCGGGATGTGTGAAGAAATGTTAAGATCCGGTACGGTATGGCTCGAACAGGTTTCGATGATCGTGCGGACCAGGAGCACCGGACACTTCGAAAAAATGACCGAATACGCCTTGTGCAGGTAAGGTTGCAGGAACAAGGCGACACGGAAATCGGGATATTCACGAACGGTCTGGTGAAAGTGAAGGCAAATAGGAATTCCGGCTGCTCGCCTCAGCCGTATTCGTGTAAACTTCGAAAAAAGATCGTTGTCCCCAGTGGAAGGATGATTCCCCTGGATGTCGACGTGAGACCAGAGGGATGGGGTATTGATGACAAGGTGACGCCATCGGCTACAGACCAACTGGATTACGGCTAGTATCCCAAGACTGCCATCCTTTTCGTCATCCTCACTGACATTTGGTTTATCGATGAGGCACGGCGAAGAGCTAACCGCGAGCGACAGGGTTCTACAGAAAATTTCGGTCGGGAGTTTACTGATCGGCACAAGACTCGTCAAATTATTGAAAATGCGACAGACGGCAAGTTCTGCGGAGTACAGGTGTTGTCGATAGGACTTGATATCGGGGAGGCAGATCGCAACTTCTCGTATTATCGCTTCTACAGAGGTGCAGTCGCCTAATTCTTTGTGGCTCCAGTCGGCAGCAGCCTCGAACGCGGTACAAGCGTCATGAAAGGCATTGATAGCCTCGAAGAGTCCAGATTGCGCGACCTTCCACTGCCGCGCCGCTTCTACGAGAGAGTTCATAGTTAGGCCGCAGATGAGGGGCGTTGTTGACCAGTCGAGTGTAAAGTAACGTCTTATCCAACGAGTTACCACGTGACAAGACGGAGGCACCTCTCGTAATATCTCGTCAAGTCAGACAGCAAGCCCCGCGCACCAAAAAAGGCTGAAATTCTCCGTAATAATCGACTCGCAATCACCTCTCTTTTCTCATATCTATCAGCCACCAGGTCTGAAATATGAAATCGGGCATATCCGGAACCGGGCGATTGCCCGAGAAGGCTCATGATCACATTCATTTTGACTTCTAACTCGTAACGTCCCTGTATGCGTTATTTATAAGT
>WSLM01000433.1:5875-17220 GCA_019677335.1 Ceratobasidium sp. UAMH 11750 | reverse complement strand
GGAGCCGAAAACGCACTCGTTGAATTCCACCTCAATCGCCTCCGTGCCTTTGCGTCTTTGCCAGAAACCTGGGACGCTATTGATATTATCGCATTCGAAACAGTCCCACTTCTTCGTGAAGCCAGAGCAATCCGACGAGCAATGACTTTACTCGCAAACGAGAACCCAACTATTCGGATTCCTCCTTGGTGGATTAGCTTCAACTTTCCCGAGGGTGTTCTCCCAGAACAAAATTCGACTGGAATGCATTATTCTGCTGCAGATGCTGTTCGTGTCTGTTTCGAGCAGGCCGCTCAACCTCCTGTCTCCACCCCTTCAGCCTTCGGTATCAACTGCTCGCGCATAAAGCACATCGGGGCATGTCTTCAGGCAGCTTCCAAGGCGTTGGAGCAGTTCACGGGCTCCTTCTCTAATGAATCTTATCAATTGTCCCTATCCCGGCTCGGTTTTCCAGAGGGGATTAATTCTGGTCCTGCACTTGTTCTGTATCCAAACGGCGGCCGTACTTACGTCCCTTCAACCATGACTTGGCTGCCTCCTAGCCCTACGATCCCTGAACTCGAAAGTTCATCCGAGGCCCATATTTGGGCGAAAAAACTGGTTGCGGCCGTAATAGAAGGTGTGCCGCCTGAGGCAAGCTGGAGTGGCTTGATAATAGGAGGGTGTTGCAAGACGGGACCAGATCACTTGACTGCTCTTAAGGATTTATTCTAGTATAAAAATGATTCTTAGCCCAGCTGCGCAAGCGCCGTAAAAGGCACAAATTATACAGCATCTGATTACCTGAGCATCAGAGCCGGCCCTAATCACACACTTCCGCGATCCGTAGGACACAGTCGACGACGCACTCACGCTTTCTGACGTTCTCGGTACTATTCGGTGCGTATTATTGACCCTAGACACTCAGGAGTGATACTATGCTGGTACTATATGGATACATGGGAGCGAAAGGAGGGTAGAATTGATGGATGGAGCTGGTGGATGGTGGATGGACCGAATTTCTCTGTTGATAACGCAACTCTTCGACGATGGTGGGCTCACGGCACGCTTCCTACAGACCGTCATGGCTTCAAAATATCCCGCGGCGTTGAACCCTACCGATGAGGACATTCAGCTCCTCCTCTCGGCCCAGTCCCACTTGGGAACCAAGAACTGCGACAAGCAGATGGAGCCGTACGTTTGGAAGCGTCGGGCCGACGGTGAGTAGATATATGCGAAACGTGAAGTCAAGGGACAAGATGAAACCTATGACTCAATAGGCATCTACATCATTAACATTGGCAAGACCTGGGAGAAGCTCGTTTTTGCGGCGCGTATCATTGCTGCCATCGAGAACCCTTCCGACGTTGTCGCAATTTCTGCACGTCCTTACGGCCAGCGTGCAGTCCTGAAGTACGCTGCAAACACCGGAGCCCAGGCGATCGCCGGTCGCTTCACCCCCGGTAACTTCACCAACTATATTACCCGCTCGTTCAAGGAGCCTCGCCTCATCATTGTCACGGACCCTCGCGTTGACCACCAGGCCATCCGCGAGGCGTCGTATGTCAACATCCCCGTTATTGCGCTCTGCGACACGGATGCGCCCCTCAAGTTTGTCGACGTCGCGATCCCCACGAACAACAAGTCGAGGCACTCGATCGGCCTCATTTGGTGGCTGCTTGCTCGTGAGGTCCTTAGGCTGCGTGGTACCATTCCTCGCACTCCCGAAGGCTGGGACGTGATGGTCGACATGTTCTTCTACCGCGATCCTGAGGAGGTCGAGAAGGAACAACAGGAGGCTGCCGCTGCCAAGGCCGCCGCTTCCGCCGGAGTTGTTGACGAGAACCCCACACAATTGGCAACTGACTGGGATGCTGCCGGTGCTGGTGTGAACGCAGGTGTCGCTGCTGTTACGGGCGATGGCGGTAAGTTACTTTATACCCCGATCAATCGGGATACATATCTAACTTTTTGATACAGGCCTCGAATGGTCCGCAGACCCTGCGGGCACGACTGATTGGGCCGCTGAGCCTGCAGGCACTACATGGGGTAACGAGCCTACCACTGACACCACGTGGGGTTAGAGTGTGGATCCTTTTGCCTTGTCAAAATTCGAGGATATGTTGTGTACTATCGCATATGACGAGCCGGCATCTTATGCTTTTCAACCTACGTCATTCATGTTTCCCTTTATTCGAACGTGAGTTTAGCTTGAAATACTGGCTTTTTCATTTGAGGTTTCGACAAGACCAAGGTCCATTCAAGTAGACTGTAAGTACAGAGTCATAATGGGTCCTTCAAAAGCTGTATGCAGTCCATTATTGGGGTGTATAAGGAGCAAGTGAGCGCCAGAGCCTTGGTGAGGGTATTAGCATCGAATATGTGGCGCATATAGTCTTTTGAAAGCGCTCACTTGCAACGGTCAAGTATACCGGGGTTTACAGCCTCAAACTTGGGGTCCGCAATACCAGACGCAGTGACATTGAAAGTCATTCCCTGGGGCTTCTTCGAATTGTACATGTTCCAGCTCGGGTTAATCGTCTTGTTCAATGGGTTGTTGTTTGGCGAGCCAGTGAGGATAAATGATACGAGCGCGCCCATGAAACTTTGGGTAACGCTTTCAGTGAACGGCTGCGCGGGTTGGACGGTAGGTATGCTGGGTACAAGGCAAACATTAGTGCGCCTGTAGCGCCCAAACAAGATGTAAAACCGACCCAGGGAAGTAGACGCCCAGGTCTTCGCCATGGTAGGATGGTGGGATAGCAAAAAATCCCTATGCGATAGCCCGTATCAATAAATGACTGCATTGTGTGAGTCAGGCTCTCGACGCACTTGATAACTCTTCTCGGGAAACGCCTCAGCCAGCCATAGGCTAGGGCAGACAAATATGGCTTCGCCAAAAAGAGCTACCTGGGCTGCAAACGTGTTGGCTTCCGCACTCGCATTACTGTTGGTGAACACCCCGTAGGCGTTAACGATGGCCGTCAGGTTCTGCTCGCTTAGCCTTGGGAGCTGGTTCTGCAGGTAGGAAAGCACTGTGCTATTCGGATTTTGCGTTATGAAGGTGAACCCTTCATCCGCGTTGTGTCTGCAGAAACGTGCGTGAGGGTCAAGCGGGCGTGGCCATGACAGATAGGAGCTCAACGTACAAACTGATAATCTTTTCCTGTAAAGGAGCAATCTCATTAAGTGCCATCGACTTGCAACGAGCCATGCAGGTACGCACCCCGTTTACTTGCTTGCGGGCGAGTGAGAGCTCAGGACGTTGGGTGATGAATTTCCCGTCCACCACTGGCCAAGGGATCTGCGTCGCAGCGCCAGCCAAGGTTTTGAAGTCGGCACCACGGAGGCAACTCAACGTGTTTGTCGAGTTGGCACAGCTTTTTGGGTCAACATTCCCATAAAGAATTAGGCTCAGCGTCAATCTACATGCTTGAAGCCACGCGCCCAACTCACCCAGCGTTGCTCACAAATGACGAGTATTGAGCCTGAATTATCAACTGTCAATAGCAAGTTCCGATCCACGCCGAAGGATATACCTCTGCTTGGGCATCGTTGTACCGGTAGTTTGGTGGAACGTATGGGGAGCTGGCGATTGCGCGCTTGAACAGCTGCGGCTTGGTTTTTCCACCATTTGCGACTGCTTGCATCAGTACTGCACCAGCGCCTGCGGATTCTCCCCAAAGAGTTACTTTGTCTGGATCTCCGCCCCATAAATGGATCTGTTGGAGATCTACGGGTTGAATTATCTCAAACTGTGCAGCATGTATGCGACTTACGTTTTGCCGCGTCCATTTCAGAGCGAACTGCACATCCACTAATAGAATATGATTATTCAGAGCTCAGAACGGAAGGTTTAGGACGATAAACTTACAAAGCCCGGCATTTAGATCGCCGTTCTTCTTGACTTCAGTCCCCGGGAGGAAACCTGTGCACCAACACAAGTCCAGCAAGTTACCAGTCACGCGAGTTGAATCGTTTACGTACCAAACATTCCTAGCCGATACTGGATTATTACCGCAACAAACGAGTTGTTTGATGCTCGGATCATCGCTGTAGGGTCAAATGGAGCGGCAAACCCAGCAAAATAACCCCCTCCATGAACCCATACAAGTACCGGAAGCTGTTTCTTGTGCGAACGCGGTGAGGGTGAGAATACACTTTACATACGCCGGTTAGAAATGCGCCGAGTCCCGGGAGAAATTCACGGACTTTAGGAATAAACAGTCTTCGCTTGGGCCTGGAACACCGGGCGTAGGGGCGTTACTCCCGGAGAGTGCGTTGAGCTGAAACTAGCGTTTGCTGGGTTTGCAAAAAAAAAAATTATAAAGAGTGGTATTAACCTGGAAGCATTTCGCTGGCTGAGAGGTGGCTTTCAGCGTTCCTTTCGAAGAGTTTGGTGTCCTGGGTGCCCTCCAACGTAATGCACCTATGCGCGGGGATATAGGCAACGAACAAAACTATAACCACAGCTATCTTACCTGTTGGCGCCTTTGCGTACCTGATCCCGAGAAATACGTCCAGGCCGGTTGTTTTGTTGTGAAATCCTTCGTAACGGGCATATGGGAGTTTGACAATAGGCCCAGAGCTATTGGTACCAGCGAGATACAACCCCGATACCGTTGATGACCAGAGGAGAGAGATAAAAGCAAGTGCCACCCTCATGGTGGGAAAAATGGTTCGGGTTCGGGGTAGCTTGTATGCTATCGTGACCGGTCGAGAGTGCGTGAACGGCCAATCCCTTCTAAGAACAGTGGAGAGACGGTCAGGAGAGTGGTAAAGCAGGACCACGAACTACTTATAGCCGGCTCGCAGTGAGCGTGGTTAACACATGTTCTGCCACAGAGCCACTTTGTACGTCATTTCCTGGTGGCATGACCAGCTGTGAGAACATGATGTCAGCTCGGCGCCCCGATGGCCACTTGGATGATTTTCAGCAATCGCCCAATATGAATGTACGAGGACATCGGGGCAAATGATAAATTGTACCCTTATGGGTTAATCATGCTCGACATTCCTGGACATCGCAATCAACCGCATCGGTTGAAAAGACTCTTACTGAGATCAGGAACCCGCATATTAATGATGATCTAAATCGCCAATCGCGTGGCGTTGCTACCAAAAGCTGAGGGTGCGATAAAATCTGTCTACCTCATCGATTGATGTTCTTCATTTTCATGGATGTATGCGCTCTTGGATTGGCGCCCAACGCCTCTCAGAAGGCACAGGACCGGGAGTTTGTTGTTGCGAGATCAGAATGTCGTCACATTTGTAAGTTGTCTAGACCATTTTATATGAATCTATTCTCACATGTGTCACCGAAAAAAGACGCCGTCGATGGACCCTACAGCGGGTGGCTGAATCCGGACGCCGGCAATGTTGGTCCTCGAGCTCACAGCGCGTCGACCGCACGACGACCTACCGTTTATGTGTCGAATACAACCGGTCGCACGATAACTGGGCGATACAATCGCTCGCGCATTCAAATCACCGACCCACGGCCTGGCGACTGTACTTGAGGACCCTCTCATGGCACTAGGCTTGTGCATGAAACAGGGCATGTCAGTCTTTCTACGGAGTTTCCGCTCCCCTGCTGTCAACCCTGATCGGAAGGAAGCACTAGCGATGGCTGTAGGGCGTTCCAACATGCGCACAGACCAGTGTCGATCTGGTTATAACCCTGCAGCAACTCGCAACTGATCTACATCCTTTCTCTCTTCCTCCAGCGCACCCCCAGCAGCTTTCGTCGAGTTCAACTTTTTCTTAATCATATCACCACCATGTTGTTCTCTGTTGCTGCCTTCATTGTGTCTGCATTGACTGCGTCTGCTGCTGGGATCATTGCGCCTCCGACTGTGCCTCGCGCTCTTGGTGAGGTTATCATCCTCCAGCCCCCCCAGGGCTACGTTGTGCGCGCTGGCGAGCCGTTCGCGCTGCACTACATCAACAAGGTACTTTATTTTTCTTCTTTGTTCAGGTTCGTGGTGGCGCTAACTCTTCTCTGTAGCCCTCTGATTCTTTCGTGACCTACGAGACCGAGGTTGGCTTGCAGCGCGTCGGCCACCACAACATCCGTGGGGTATGTAACGATGTATTTCTTTCATATGAACTTTGCTGCTAACACTTGCGGCTACAGATCAAGGCCTTCCACCCCACCACGGACATCATCCGCGAGTCGGTTTCGATCCCTCACCACATCTCGCCTGGTCGCTATAGTAAGTGTTTTCATTCGTCACGCGAATTGTATGTTCGATCAACTGATCTCCGCGGCGCTTAGATCTCATTGTTACCGACCACCGTACCACCTTTGACAAGCAGGTTGGGGACAACATGGCGCTGCCTTCGTACCGCAACCAGGCGTTGAACATTACTATTACTGTCGCGCATGCCGACCCATATGTGAAGGAACTTTAAGCAGCTAGGCTTTGCCTCGGTTGTCTGAGGAAGCTATCTTGTGTTTTTGAATTGGACATTTCGCCTCGTTTTTATGTTCGATTTCTCCTCCTTGCATTCCTTTGCTTTCTTTCCGTAACATCAATCCATAGCATATGCTCAACGATCTCCTTAGAACCGACCTTGGATGAGGCATATCCTCGCGCTCATGAACTTACTCCATCGCTGGGCACTGCGGAAGCACAGCTATGTCGTTCACGGGGTGGCACTACTGTAGGCCACACATTGCATGTTTCCCCACAACTCTCCGTCTAGAGAGGTTGCGCAGTTTTCAGCTCAGGGCTCTCGGCGATCACACCACATCGAGCCAAGCCGCCGTCGCAAATACCGGACTTCCCCGGCGTGTGCACGCACGCGAAACGGAGGCAATCTGATACTATGACGCGCCACCACGAGGACTGACAGGATCACATGATTGCCTCAGAAGAAGAGAAGCAACGCAGTGGCTTGTGGCGGAAGTTTTGCTCACTTATCGGAGTGCTTGGGTGGCGATTTTTGTGGCGTTGGCAAAAGGTACACCGATATCAGTGTCAAAATTTATTTGTTAGTTGGCATCCAGGACTAATCTAGGTATTTACGGTCTGAAACCACTGTGCGCCCTAATCAAGTCCATCCCTTCTACCCCTACAAATGCACGAGATTATTGCTTCATCGATCAATCAGGGAGGCTAATCCGAGCCTCGTAAGGAGGGGGCAAGTCGTCACTGTCCACAGCTTCTGCGGCCACGGAATAAAGCGGAAGAAGTGTACCTGGCGCCGGTCTCGTGTGTCTAGACCAAAGCCAATCCTGCAAAGCTTCCTCCGAGTTCCAGCCCTCGGATGGCGCGCAATTATGGCGCTGGACGAGCGGGCCGCCGTACAACAAGACCGCACCCAAGACGACATGGTCTAGGTCTGCTAACCCGTCTCTCCTGGACATCTGCCTAAGCAGGTCTCGCGCATAAACGTAAATTTGAACTTTGGGCTTGTGCGGGACTGTGCGAAACTCGATTGCAGCGAGCAATTTGTCTTTACCTTGAGGTGTCGGAGTTTGGCCGGACGATGGGGGCAAGTCGGAGCTTGCACTAGAGGGCGGACGGGGTTCGTAGCAGGCGATACGGCAGCTGGCCCCCAAGTAAGTTGTCGAATGGTTGTCACTTTCGATCCATGTGCACGTAAAATTGCCACACGTGTATTTTCGGCTGAATTATCTGATTTAGAGCACTATGTATCAAGACCAAATTAAATGCGACTCACACAGGTGCAGTCATCGACATGAATCCATAAAATAGCCCTTTTGTTGGAAGAATGTCCTCGACTGCCTGGGTGTTCCCTCCGATTGTAATTGTAGGCTTTTTATGATGGGACCCATCCTTGCTCCAATCAACTACGGCGATCTGAGTCCTGTTAGCTTAAAGCTGGTTCATACCCGCAATACTACTCGCCTTTTGAAGCCTCATGTTTCTGTCGATTGCATACAATGCCGTACTGCTGAACTGGGTGATTGTAGCATATAGAGGCACTCCAGTCGATCTACCGACAATTAGGGTGTTAAGGAAGCTATCCCGGGTCAATACGAGTGAGGCGCGGCCACCAGACTCAGAAGGACTGAAGCAACGAAGCGGAGCATGTTCGGAGCGGAGCATGGGTATAAGCATTCGAATGGTGAGGGTAATGGCTTTACTCCGCAACCCATGTATCCTTATATGCGGGTCTCTACTGGTTTTAGATCACTCAGAGCTGGGGAGCGCACAAACGATTTGCACGTGGAAAGATAGAGCGTCTTCTTCATTTGTCGGGCCATAAACACGGAACGCAAATGACAACTCAAGAAGCTCTTGAGTGGCGTGGGTCGATATTACAATAGGTGCCCAGAGGCCGTGCCATCGGGTTGTAGAGGTATATTTACACATGAAGAGATTCAGGAATGCTTTGCTTCGAGATCCGCGAGAAAGGCCAGCCAGAGCGTCTTGTCGATCACACCCTCATCTGCGGATAACGGTGCTGTCTCAGTATCGGCGCTAAGAGGGTACTGTAACAAGTTTGACTTACACATTCCGTCCATGTTGGTTACGATCACGTAACGTGCGCCCAGCTTTGTGAACAACTGGTGTACAAGTTCGAGTGGTGCGTGCGTCGGTACAGTGAGCGGCTAAACCACGCAGGTATTACATGATTAGCTTTGCACAATCCAATCATCATAGAGCTCTTACCGCTTGGTCCATGTAGATTGTGAGGTCGAAAGGATCATGCTGTCCTGGTGTGTCGTACAGCGAGGCGATAGAAGAGGCACCAAAGTCCGGCGGGGGAGGTGCGGCAGCATGGAAGTGGCACACTGCACCCGGATCGTCGGCCAGAATCGCTAAGAGGTAGACACTGTAAATAGCGCATACATCTCCGATCGGTTGCGAACTACTCACTCAATGCATGCTCGAGTTCGCTGACGCCAATATAGCCGACCATCTTGCATCCCGCGTCTTCCCTTTGGAGAATGGGTAGGCCACTATCTCCATTTCCCTCGCGAACAGCCACAAGAAGTTTATCTCGAAGAGACCGGACGGTGTTCTCTTCGTCGACGATAATGGTCTCGACTTTTCGGTCAGTTACATCGGATACCTGGAGCGCACCCCACAGATATTCATGCTTGTAGTCCAAGTAGGGTAACTGAGATAATCTGGGGAAGCGGCGTGGTAATGGTAGTTTGGGTAGAGAATCAGGGGCGAATCAGAGTCATAACTTGTGGGCTGAAATGGAAGCACGTACTCGATGACGAGGTCGTAAATCCCCTTGGGCTCTAATCCATCAGCGACTGTTTTTGCCACCAATACAGCCAACATGACCGGGATCACGTATGTCAGTGTTCCCGTAAGTTCAAACATGATTACGGCAAGGGAGACGGTTGTACGCTACGATCGCGCACCCAGATTTTTCAGCCGTTTAGGTCCAAATATGTGTGCCGCCACAACACGGAAGATAACGCCCCGATTCGCGTGGGGCGTTGGAGTGCGCGCAGTCGCAGTGCCCAAGGATCATTCCCAGATACAGCAATGGTTGTCGAAAAATCGACGGCCCCATCAATACGAGAATAGAACGCGTAGGTTAGTCTCCAGGAAACACGAGTATGGATTAGAACTCACGGTCACTCCAGATAATGTTGCCGCAGCGCCTACCATGGCATACGCTCCAGGATTCACACACCACGGATCACCTTTGCACACACTGAACATGGCGAGGTCGGGATGCGTCCAATAGATCCGCTGCATTCCAAGACCAACAATACGCCCGAAGCACGCGCCGACTCTGAGAGTTTGTAGAACAGATACGGTTAGCAGACGTTAAAAGGTTTGGAGCTAGTTGGGCAGAGATCAACCCCGGCAGAAGGTTTGGCCCCCCATAACCCATGTGCCGCTTTCGTTAGGTTTCCAACCGTCTCTCCAACTCGTGTTCACAACTCTTGTGAAAAGAACTTACCCAAGAGTAGGGATGAAGATTCCAGCGGGAAGCTTGATCCCGAATGTTACTATTGTTAGCGCTCCTTTCACGACAAGTGCGGTTGCAATCGCCCGAGCGACGGCTCCAGCCTTTGCGGCGCTGTTCACATAAAAAATCAGAAGGCGTAATCCCGCAATGGAACGTGGTCATACTTGTCCGGTGATACACATAGTCCTTCGTGCCAATCCCCAGCACGACACTGCGCAAGCAGATTGTACACGAGTTCGGTTCCGCCCATGCGGGTATAGGGGTTGAGGAAGCACAGGAGAGTCGTGACCAAGGTCACCTAAGGCAAAATATTTACTTGCCGTAGTAGCGTCCTGTTTAGAAATCCACTCACCAATGCGACCTCTGCGACGGGGTGCTTTTTCATCCAGGTCTTGTTACGCACATCGCGACTCCAGCGGTAGTTGAGCTTGGAAAAGTAAGCCCCATACAGACCCTGTATGAGTGGGTGTTATTTGAGCAGAGCTGATGTTTGACGAACGCACCCCGAACACTCCCAGAATCAAGAACAACCCAAGTTCGTACCAATGCCAGTCCTTGGTATACGTTACGTGGAAAAGCACAATCTATGAGAAAAGATGAGAGTTCGAATCTGTCCCTTGAATCGCCGGATACCCAGTGCTCACCTTGCCAGTTCCAAACGGATCCATGAACCTCAAGGTAGCAGCCGCAACCATGGCGCAGAAGAAGCTGCGCCACATAACTTTTGGAGGGAAGAAATATGAAACCTCTTCAAGCGAGAACAGCACCCCTCCAATAGGCGCTCCAAACGCAACTGCCACTCCAGCTGAAGGACAAGAGGTAATTCGAGGTTTAGGCTTCGATATAAAAGATTGACTTGCCTGCGCACGCTGCACTGAGAATCTCCCTTCGCTTTCCCTCGTTTGTCTCATATTTCGAAAAGTACCGCGAGACAATGTTTCCTATGCAGCTTGCGATGTGCACAAACGGGCCTTCCTTGCCTGCAAATTGGCGAAATGTCAGAAAGGTGTTCGAAGGAGGCAAGGGAGTTGCGCACCCAATGAAAGTCCGCTGGCAACACTTAGCGCTAACCCAACCGATTTGGTGAACAGTGTTCGCCCGCCGAGATACCCATGCATAACAAACCCGGAGAGGATCGTCTTGATTTCGGGAATACCACTTCCAGCAGCCTAGACGTTACATAAGATAGTACAAATAGGGTACGGAGACACGTTTGTTAGTGCTGCTCCGCGTTCATTGGTCGAGCTCAACTCACAAAATACAAGACCTTCCTGGGTACGGCTTCTGAGCTAAACCTGGGAGGAGTCGTGGCACCCGTGTCCTTTCTCGCTGGATCAAAGGCTGGGCCCAAGACGCCAGAGTCTTTACTGGTTACAAACGAGGTTGATGCGGTCAAATTAATGGTGAGCAGCGACGATATGATTGCCAAGGCGAGCTAGCATCACAGTTAGCCG
>WSLM01000432.1:0-17243 GCA_019677335.1 Ceratobasidium sp. UAMH 11750 | reverse complement strand
GCCGATACGAGGTCACTCTGGAGCAGTGCGATCTGTTGCATTCTCTCCTGACGGTCATCGCGTTGCCTCGGGCTCTGACGACAAGACTGTATGCATCTGGGATGCAGAAACAGGCGCACAAACGATATCTCCCCTTACAGGTCACTCGGGTGTGGTGTATTCCGTCGCGTTCTCCCCCAACGGCCGTCGATTAGCCTCGGGCTCTGACGACCACACGATTTGCATCTGGGACACGGGGACTGGCCAACTCGCACTCGAACCCCTGACAGGTCACTCAGGGCTTGTGATGTCTGTCGCATTCTCTGGCGACGGCCACCGGATTGTCTCTGGATCCTTTGACACGACCGTACGCATCTGGGATGCAGAGACTGGCGGCGCGATACTTGATCCCCTACGAGGTCACACAGATTGGGTGCGGTCTGTTGCATTCTCTTCTGATGGTCGCTGGATTGCCTCGGGATCGCGTGACATGACAGTGCGGATCTGGGATGCAAGGACTGGTGAGGCAGTACTCGAGCCGATGCGGGGTCATTCGCGTACTGTATCGTCAGTCGCGTTCTCTCCCGATGGTCGCCGAATCGCCTCGGGCTCTTGGGACGGGACAGTTCGCATCTGGGATGCCGAGTCGCACACGACATCGGCCGTCCATACCCCGACGTTCCTGCCAGGTATGTCTCGCTCTCTCTTCCACATATCCTCGGTTCAACTCATTATGATACTGCAGGAACTCAGGTCCGTGCCCTTCCGTCTCAAGTGACCGATGGGAAACTCCTCGTCACGAGCTCTGAGCTTGCTCGTCATATGCATTCTCATTTAGCCGGTTGGGTGACTTCGAGCGAAGGGAAGCTGCTCGTCTGGCTTCCACCGGAACTGCGGGATACCGAGGAGTCGCTGGTTTGCATATCCAATTCACGCGTGCAGCGCCAGGGCTTCATTGATTTCAGTGAATTTGTACATGGAAGCTCATGGGCCTCGATTGCTGATGTTTAGTTCTCTATTAGAGCATGTATGCGATCTCGTATCCCTGTACTCTTCATGATCTTTACCCTCCATCCTTCTTTGCGCTTGGCCGTGCTATATCCTGTTCCTGTTCTCGTTGTGTCCAGTCCTGAGCGTTCCGCATGATTGTAATGACCGAAACAAAGTTTGCTGACAAATGAGTCTAAGCGCCCAGTCACCAGCGTGGGAATTGACAGCTGCTTCCACAAGCCTGCCATTCTCGTTCTGCCACAACGCTTGTCCCTCCAATGTCGCTCCCCACGCTCGGTGCTAGTGCAACCGTCCTCCTACACTGGCTGTGTTGCTTGCGCCTCTGCTCTGTTCCCCGTCAGCCTGCCCGCACGGCTTTGCTGGTGGCAGCCGAGCACGCGATTCGCAGTGTGGCTGTTGTCCGTTCCCGAGTCCCAGTCGCCCGCCTTGTGAATCTCAATGCTATGTGTCTGATGCTGCGTGATACGACCAGATCTGGGCTACGGTTCTGTTGGGCTTTAGTATGTTTGTCTCGCCTCTCCACTCGCGGCCAAGAGGCGATTGGGTTGATTATCCTGCAGCACCCAATGCTTCCCGTCCACGGTCATTGCTCTCACCTGGACTGGGTGCTGGATCGTTGCCTCGCGTGCTATCGCCGTTATGATCTCGCTCATATTACCGCCGGGACCTAGACTAGCCGACGCTTACACTTGAACCAATTCAAACCACGGCAGGGCTGACTCCACTGTTACCTACCGCGCCGAACCACGCCCATCTGCTCTGGTAGCCACCATCTTGGCAAATACTCTGCCACGTCTGCTCAGGTTTGCCACCCTTCGAGCCTCCTACAATATCTCCCGCCACGCCTAGCTCGATGTGCCCATCCCACCCTCTCGCCGTCGTTGTATCTGCATGTGCCACTTTTAACGCCTTCCGTTGGCTTTGGTAGACTGCTAAGAGAGATCCCGAAACGTTGAACTCAAAGGGGAGGCTGGTGGGGAAGGGGGTTATCTCGGGTTCAGGTGCATCTCCGCCCTCGTCCGTTGTCCTCGAGTGGATAATGCTCACTAGGCAGCCCGGATCCAAACAAGGCTCACTCATCGCAAAGCGATCTTAGGTGATACTCTACGTTCATGCGAGGTTAGTTCTCGGGTATCTGGTGGCAGTCATCATCGTTGATGCGTCGCCCGCCAAAGTTGAGTCTCGATCTCGTTGATTCGACTTGACTTTCCAAGCTGGAGCTGTTCCCGAAGGGAACGGGTGTGAGTTTGAGTTCGAGTGGCTGGGGTGTAGAACGGAAGAGGCCGGCTTCGCATGGCGCTAGGTTTGGGGTTTGTTTCACTGCTGGCCGGACGGTGGCGAGTGGCGGTTCACCGGGCATCGCGGGAGGAGAGGAAGCTTACGGGATACAGGACCGTTTAAAGAGCACGACGAACTACGGGCGGACCTGGATTATTTGGGTAGTGTCGGCATCGACACATTCGCTGGAGTGGGATGAGCGGTACGGTTGGATTGAGTAGATCGCTGGGTCTATGTTTTGTATGTAGACGATTTGAATCGTGAAGACTTACATATCCCAACATGTTACCGCACCGGAGGACAACATTCCAAATTTATGGTGTTTCGTACTCTATTTTGGCCAATGTTTGGTGTTCGTATCTCGCGCCGTGCAATTCTTGGCCGAAGCCGTGAGAATCAACCACGTGGACGCTGGTCTCGATGGTCATCTTCGACTTTGACGACGACCACCAAGATTATCAACGATGTCACTCTTTGCCTCTGTCACACTTTCGGTTTCTTCTGGCATACGCTCTTACTTTTGCCGGGCTTGCATTATCTACTCACGACCGAGCGCTGGTTGAGCAAGCTGCTCGTTCCTGAGTGGCGACATCTAATTTACATCGTCTCGCCTAAACGACTATACCCAGATAAAGGTGGAAACGGCGACCTATTGTATGGATGCTCGCATTTTGGGGATGTTAGTTTACTGAGCCTAGTGAGTCCGCTTTGTGGTTTCTTGGAAGGACCAGGAGATCGAGCTGATAGCCTACAGCACCTCGCACTCTCCTGTGCACAAACGACATGAATATATAATCAAAGGTCAAACTCGGACTCCGGTAACTAGCATCTGGTCCCTCGCCGCCAGGAATTTCTGGAAAGCCGCCTCGGGTCCCATCCGCCGATTCGACTAGCCGATTCCTGCCTGGGTTCGGATTCGCACCTACGAAGTCGACCATTAGGCCAACTGGGGATTCTTGTCCGTAGCCGTTATTGCTGCCGTGAACCACTCGGCTTTTTCTATCGCTAGCGACTCGAATCCAAGTCCCGTCAAACATCTCACGCAATCGTCCAGGACCGTGCGCGAAGAGTCGTCGACTTCTATGGCTTGGCTAGGACCGATTCTCCTGCCTCCCAGTATCGTAATCTGGAACTCTTGCGCACGCCTGCTCCCGCCATCCCAAATCCTCAACCTATCTTGGTGCTATTTGTTCTATTCGCCCACTCCAGTATCATCCTCCAACTCCGTTATGTTGCCCTCCCCACCATACCTTTCACGCTGCCTCCAGCCACGGTACCGGCGCATGGAATACCGGGTGCCTTTGCCTCGGCTTTGGGCAACACCAACGTGGGACAAACGGCCTGGCTGCTCAACCGAGACTGGGCAAAACGAAAATGATGCTATCTTGACATATCCATCTCGCTCGGCTGTTCGCGATCAACTCAAACATATTCCTACCTCCTCGACCTCCACAACAATCGGAGCAGCCAGGTCGGGACCACGAAACTTTCAGTGGGTCGGAGCGCCGTCTCACAACCGTTATGACCGACATTGCCGCTGACATGCTTCGATTCGGGCCTTGGTCTCACAGAACCGTGTTCGTCCCGGCAAGAAACAAGTTGATGTGCGTTGGGAATGGGGCTGGGCTCGTGACGTTGGGTGGGAGGCGGGTGTGTTTGCACGGGAGAAGGATTGGGCTCGGATTTGTCGCTGGTAAGCTCGATTCTCCAAATGAACCAACCTGAACCGTGAGAGGGGCAGCATGCCAAACGAAGAAGGCCTGGCCACTGGTTCGATTCGAAGGTTTGGCGAATCAGCGTCCGGTAACAAGTGTAATATGCTCCGCGCCAAATTCAACAAATTCAAAGCTCGTCGTCTGCGGAGCGTCTAGCTGGATAATAGATGGCCTAGGTTGTGGTGAGACACGGTCCCACAGGCCGTGAGTCTATTTTCCGAACGGTCGGGAATCCATCCTCCACTGGGCGGTTTCTTGCTATAATTCACTCTCATATATCCATCTCATCGGCCCGGTGCACTTGGTCAGGATTGTAATCTACCTCTTGAATCAATTATCGGGGTTAATCTTGCAATGTCTTGACTGAACTCAATTTACTTATCCTACGGCATATGCAAGCATTTTAGATTCGGTTTTAAGTTGAACTTGTTCTCCACATTCGGATTGCTCGAAATCATGCCTCGGCGTTATGGGACGTGGGAGCCGATCACGTGAGTGAGGGATGCCGGCGGCTACTTTCGAACCGACCACCGTCACAATTTCGAGTATGCTTCGCACGATTCATAAAGTTTCGTGATCCCCCTTGTCCATAATACTGTCTGCGTCTGTCGCCCTGGGTCTCTCATAACCTATGATCTCGTCCATTGGCCAGAATGCTAATATTCCCCACAACATCACCTATTCGTGACGGAAGCAGAGGTCGAACGGGCCATTCGTGTGTGGACGGGTGCTTATCGTCCTACTCCTGCAACGATTATGTGGATGAAGCTGCTTCATGGCTCCGGGGCTGAGGCTTGCGGATACCAGCGACTTCGAGTCATGAATATGGTGTGCCATTGTTGCGTTTCTTCAAACGATCACGTCGAGCTAATGATAATACAGCATCTCTAGCTTTCCCGTTGGGACATTGCTGTATGACCGACAGGCTGCGCTCTTCCAACTCGACTGCCGATCCTGCCCCGCCAGAAAATTCTGATGGTGGTTCGGACTCCTTTTACCTGGGTGGTTGGAGTCGCGAATTCGAGTGCGCTTGAGACGCTGACTCTTACGCGGACTGGGTCCCCGGATTGTTTCCTCTCACCCTCGTGATTACAGTCTCGACTATATCGTCGCTCGCGGTTTGGACCTCGATCTTGTCGAGGATATCACGCCACCACCAAGAAACGCGCCTAGGAGTGGTCGGGAGCCACAAGCTAGAGTGGGACTGACGACGGAACGGACTTCTCTGCTGCTCACCGGCCAATACGCATCCTCCACTACTTCTCCGAACCCCAAAACTTGCAACTACTGATTTTGGTCTACTACCAGACGGTCGCCTTCCACCATCTCACACTGCGCCTGTTACCATGCCTCCCACGGCGTTTCCCCTCTTTACGATTCCTAGGCATGGAACAGCGTCGAACCGCCAATACCTCGATTACCCGCAAGCGCGGCCCGACTGTCTCCGATACCTAGCTCGGGCTCACAGGCCAGTCCACAATTTGCTCCCGCCTTTCCGATCACAACGACATCGGGGACAGGAATACCGGCACCGCGAGCATGCGAAGGGTTAGAACTCGACCGCATCGCTCCCGCCACCAACCTTGAATCTTGATGGCTCGGACTCGTTCCCGTCTCGAACGAGGGAACGATGTGCGACGACAACGGGGCAGAGACGGAGAGACCCTAGGAGGCGGATCTATTTGCCCCGATTGAGATCGAGTCTGGTGCATGAGGGTACGGAATCACCTAGCGCGAACCAGGGGACAAACATCGAGGCTAGCACGCTGTGTCCCCATGCTACAGCAAACTCAACTCGTTGTCTCGGAGCGCACCGGAACGGACAACGGTGAGCATGCTTTGGATGATCTGCGAGAATCTTTGTTCACCATCGGTGGCGTTAGAGTTTGATCCGAGGATACAGCGTTGATGAATTTGCGCTGTGTTTTCGCCTGGAAAACGATATCCTGAACTCCTCGCCGCGTTTGCTGACTCGCTGCCTCTCAGACTTATCCAGGCCCCACCTACATATCTCATCACGAGTTTGGCGCGCATAAAACTGTTCGATATTGCGCCGGTGCTTTCCCCGATCCCTCCTATCATACCTTTCGGGCTACACGCCGGGTGTTATTTGAGCTTACCTCGGTGACCGTGCTTGGTGCGTCAATTACTCGATGTTTCGGTCATTTTTCACGAGCCCTATACTTCCATGCCCGTTTTTTCACTCCCTGTGGTCAAGCAACGATTGGCGTCGAGATTCGGCTCACCAAGTCAGTGGCTAGGACCGCCAAAGACGGCTGTTAGTCTCGGCTACCGTGGGTATCCTCGCTACTCCAGGTTTTTGCCTTTATTCAGCGAGGATTCCGCCCGTCGGCACAGTTCGGCCAGATATCAAGCGTCTGGGCGGCTGGCTAGGATACCATCCTTTAGGTACGTTTGGACTCCCGCATATTACCGCCAGACGATCCATGCCATTTACCGGGTTGACGAAATCGTTAGGCAATATCTTCAAATGTATTTAAGCGCATTCAATGCAATAAGTCGGTCTTAAAACCATACATTGAGCCTACAGATACGCTTGCCAGGTCCTGGGGCGACATGACCCACATATCTCCGATACCAACCAGCGCAAAGAGTATCCCACTTTACATCGCATCACCTGAGTTTTATGGCGTGCGACGCGGGCCCGGTCAGGACCCAGCTCGGCGGGCCTTTGACCACAAGTAGTTATGACCCGACTCGAGAAGTGTACGACATAAGCCGGTGCCGCATTATATTATGAACCAGATGATGATGGTTAGGACGGGTGCCGAAATGTAACGAAATTAACATTTGTCAAAAGGAACCAGTAAGTTGCTTTCGAAGATGTGCTAATCGTTGTGGATGACAGGTTCAGTGGCTGCTGGCTGTACGGGAAACGGCAGGCAGCTCTCGTCGTGCTCCTGGCGCGTTGTGGAATAGCACTACCAACGCGACTTTACAGTTGCCCAGGCACAGAGGCATAACTCGTATATTGCCTCTTCGAGGCATAGTTAGCAAACAGACAACGTGCCGGCGCCTAACCGATCTTCCGTTCTGGGTCGTTCACCCGACCCTTTCCTCTCGACCACCATCATGGCCCCCCAGCCAACAACGCGGGGCAAGCAACGATCTCGCTGCCGTGTGAAAGGTACAAGCCTCCAGTAACCCTGGAGCCGGCGCGCTAATCCCAGAGCCTGACAGAAATCAAACTCGAACCAGACAAATCGGCATACGACATCACACTCGAACTGCAAGTTGATGGCGCAAGGGTTCACAAGCTCCCGCCGATTAAGAAGGGACAACTGCTGCACTGGACTAATCTTTGCCTCCCCTGGTTCGTGAACCAGTTGTCGCGCGAGTTGATTCATGGCGCTAATGGGTTGTGTTTCGCAGTGATGTCCTGGAAGACTCGACGATCACTCTCCAAGTCACCGAGGTTCATATGCTGAAGGATCAGGTTGATCGAGCGGAGTATTCTATACCACAAGTTGTTGGCCAGGACACCGTATCAATGAGTATGAACTCTTCGTTGCCTCCCTCGTAGCATCTTCTCACCTACGAGTAACAGAATGTACCAACGGGATGTTCATGACGCACCTGGTGTTTTTGACCAAAGAAGAGGTGCGTACCTTTGATACGATGCAAAAATAATGTGCGAACACCATTTCAGGCTCAGCAATCATACTTGGAGGCGTTTTCTCGGGCCCAGCAAGTGGAGAGGCAGCCAGGGGTGGTGGAAAGGCTCGGGAATGTCGGAGACGCTTTCAAGGTGCTACACGCGCTCGGAGGTGTGATATCCCAGGTGAGTGCGGGACGTATATTCACAGACCAGGACTTGACACCTTACCGCATATATCGTACAGCTTGATCCTACCGGAGGTGCGAAAGTGGCGTTTTCGGTTTGCACAAAGGCTTGGGAGGTGTGTATGCGCTGGATGTCCCAAGGATCAACCTAACTCTGATCTCGGGTCGGCGCTTGATCTTACGTAGTACCTCGAAACGCAAGAGAAGCATGACGCGAAACTAAACGAACTCATAGAGAATATTGCTGGGATGAAATCATCAGTCGAATCGGTCAAGGCGCTGGCCAACGCCGACCTTGCACAGACGGTGATGGCGATCATGAACCTTGTAGAAGACGTGTCGGTATTTGTCTTGAAGTCCAAATCTCATAGGCCACGAGGTGCGTGTCGTGAGCCCTTGTGGAGCGCCGCACAGCTGATTATCGGCAACCTAGAACGAGCGTTTCGCGGCGCATTCAGCTCCACTACCCAAGACCCAATGGAGATTTTCGTAGGGAAGTTTAGACGATTGAGCGAAGAGTTCGACAGAAAGGTCAATGTACAAGCGCTGCGTGCCTCAGAGATTTACAGTAGGTGTTTGGATCCTGGCCATGACCTCGTTGTTCACTCGTTCCTAAAACATAGGAGCCATGAATGAGCTACGTCCGGTCGATCGAGCTGGCTACGATCCCGGCAGGCAGTGTATTGTCGACACTCGAGTCACGATCATCAACGAACTCGTCCGCTGGGCTCAAACACCAGATAACGGACCTCGCCTCGCTTGGGCTCACGGTCTTGCTGGGCTCGGGAAGAGCGCAATAGCCACCTCTGTCTGCATTCGACTCGATGCGCAAGGTGTGCTTGTTTCGAGCTTTTTCTGCAAGCGCGATAACCCCGAGCTTCGCGATCCGCGCCGAGTCCTTACCTCGGTTGCCTACGGACTTGCATCACGATGGGGGGCATACCGAGAGGCAGTCGCTGGTATGATCCGCGACGATCTCGGGCTGTCCTCAAAGCACATCCAGCCGTTGTATGATGCTCTCGTGACCAAGCCACTTCAAGTCATCGCCAAAGCGGAGCGGCCGACAGGGACACTTGCGGTTGTGATTGACGCGTTGGACGAATGTGGGGATACCGACACTCGACGGCAACTACTCACTTGCCTTCGAGACATCAGCAAGCTCATACCTTCGTTGAAGATAATCGCAACTAGCCGTCCGGACGCAGACATTCGGGAATTCTTCGGAGACTCCAACTCGAGCTGGTTCTCAAGGTACGATCTCCTGGAGTTCAACGCATCAGACG
The DNA here is from genome assembly GCA_019677335.1 of Ceratobasidium sp. UAMH 11750. Taxonomy (NCBI): domain Eukaryota; kingdom Fungi; phylum Basidiomycota; class Agaricomycetes; order Cantharellales; family Ceratobasidiaceae; genus Ceratobasidium; species Ceratobasidium sp. UAMH 11750. Next base: position 8,173 of record WSLM01000432.1, on the reverse strand, counting down.
ACATTCGACTATTCGTGCAAGATCGCTTAAGTGGGCTGGCTCATCTGGGCGGCTGGCCCGAGGATGCGATTGAACAGATATCCGTCCGGTCGGGTGGATTATTCATTTGGGCACGAACCGCATGCAAGTTCATCCTCGACGGACTCGACCGACGCGAGCGCTTAGCGCAGATCTTGGCTGGTACGCAAATGATGGGTATCGATGCGCTCTACACGACCGCAATCGAAGCGAGCATTCCAGACGCCGGAGGTGATAACATGCGACATATGCTCAAGTACCTAGGCGCTATTATTGCGACAGCATCTCGGACACCACTATCTGCTACAAACCTCGCTGCGTTGCTCCGGGGGCATATCTCGCTCGATGTTCTCACGCGAGTACTAGCAGGTCTGTCGTCGGTGCTGTACGTGGACCAAAATCTCGACAACGCGATCCGCATCTACCATCCTTCATTCATGGACTTTATCACCACTGAGTCCCGCTCGAAGCACCTCTGCGTCGACTTGGAATACCAGAACATGATTCTTGCCGAGTCCTGTTTTCGGGTTATGGCTGGCTGTCTAAAGTTCAATATATGCGCGCTTGAAACCTCGGACTTACTCAACAGCGAGGTCTTGGACCTCGACGCACGCGTTCAAGACGCGATTCGCCCTGATCTGCAGTATAGCTGCCTCTATTGGTCCAGCCACGTCGCCGAGGCCAATTTGGCCGTACTCGAAAAGACTTTGCGAAGCTTTCTGTTCGGGCGGGAACTGATGTACTGGCTAGAAGTCCTTAGTTTGCTCGGAAGATTTAGCGTCGCACCAGCTTGCCTGGTTCGGTTCATAACCTGTTGTTCCTCGGTGAGTCCATCGACTAACGATTTGCACGAATACACTGAAACCTTAGCATGGGGTAGGATGGTATGTGGGATTGTAGCACAGCAGCAAACGATGCGTATCGATTCGTTCTGTCCTATTACGACGCGATATCAAGAAGCACACCTCACCTCTATATATCTGCCCTTGCGTTCGCCCCGGAGAACTCGGAGATATCGCAGCGGATGCGGAGATTCTTCCCAAAACTATTGACTGTGGCGCAAGGCGTGGAGAAAGAGTGGACGCGATCCCTCCGTAGTATATCGGTCTCCAGCGAGGTCTTGTCTGTTGCAGTTTCCCCCGACAGCCGCCGAATTGTGTCTGGCTCTTACGATGGGACAGTGAGGATCTGGGATGCTGAAACAGGAGATCCAGTGCTCGAGCCACTCAAAGGTCACACGGGGGCGGTCTATTCGGTTGCATTCTCTCCCAACGGCCGTTGGATAGCCTCTGGCTCAAACGACATGACCATCCGGATTTGGGATGCGGAAACGGGTGAAGCAAGACTTGATCCGCTGCGAGGTCACTCAGCCTTGATTTGGTCCGTTGCGATCTCCCTCGACGGCTGTCGTATTGTCTCAGGCTCCAGCGACAAGACAGTGCGTGTGTGGGACGCAGAGACGGGCTATCCAGCACTCGAGCCCCTAGAAGGCCATACAGGCTCAGTGTACTCTGTCACATTCTCGCCTGATAGCCAATGGATCATTTCTGGCTCCGATGACCGTACATTGCGCATATGGGATGCACAGACAGGTGCCGCAGTCTGCGAACCGATGAAAGGTCACTCGGGTCCAGTCATGTCCGTGGTGTTCTCTCTGGACTCACGCCGCGTAGCCTCATGTTCGATTGACACTACAGTGCGGATCTGGGATGTGGAAACAGGCAAAGAGGTATTCCAGCCCTTGCGAGGTCATTCAGCTTGGGTACGATCTATTGCCTTCTCTCCCGACAGCAAGTATCTCGTCTCGGGCTCGAATGACAGAACAGTACGCATCTGGGACACACAAACCGGGGACCTGGTGCTCGACACACTAGACAGCCATTCGAACTATGTTCTATCCGTCGCATTCTCTGCTAACGGTCGTCGAGTAGTCTCTGGCTCCTTGGACGAGACCATCCGCATTTGGGACGTCGTTGACAAAGGCAATCCAGGAGCAGTCAAGGACTCCATCACGTCCAAGGGTCATTCAGGCTGGGTAAACTCTGTCGGGTTCTCGTCAAACGGCCGCTATGTTGTCTCGGGTTCCGATGACAAGACGGTGCGGATCTGGGATGCAGAAACAGGCGCAGCAGTGCGTGCACCGTTTGAAGGTCACTCGGATGCGGTGCTATCGGTTGCATTCTCCCCAGATGACGATCGGGTTGTGTCGGGCTCTAGCGACGCGACGGTGCGCATCTGGAACACAGCAACAGGCGAGTTGGTGCTCGAGCTGCTGCGAGGTCATTCGGGGCTAGTGCGATCTGTCACGTTCTCTCCCGACGGTCATCGCGTTGCCTCGGGCTCTGACGACAAGACTGTATGCATCTGGGATGCAGAAACAGGTGCACAAACGATATCTCCCCTTACAGGTCACTCGGGCAGAGTGTATTCCGTCGCGTTCTCCCCCAACGGCCGTCGACTAGCCTCGGGCTCTGACGATCACACGATCTGCATCTGGGACACGGAGACTGGCCAACTCGCACTCGAACCGCTGACAGGTCACTCAGGGCTTGTGATGTCTGTCGCATTCTCTGGCGACGGCCACCGGATTGTCTCTGGATCCTTTGACACGACCGTACGCATCTGGGATGCAGAGACTGGCGGCGCGATACTTGATCCCCTACGAGGTCACACAGATTGGGTGCGGTCTGTTGCGTTCTCCTCTGATGGTCGCTGGATAGCCTCGGGATCGGATGATGAGACAGTGCGGATCTGGGATGCAAGGACTGGCAAGGCGGTACTCGAGCCAATGTGTGGTCATTCGGGTATGGTATTGTCGGTTGCTTTCTCTCTCGATGGTCGCCGAATCGCCTCGGGCTCTGCAGACATGACGGTTCGTATCTGGGATGCCGAGTCGCACACGACATCGGCCGTCCACACCCCGACATTCCTGCCAGGTATGTCTCGCACTCTCTTCAACATATCCTCGTTTCCACTCATTACGATATTGTAGGAAGTCAGGTCCGTGCTCTTCCGTCTCAAGCGACCAACGCGAAACTCCTCGTCAAGAGCGCTGAGCTGGCTCGCCAGATGCATCCTGATTTTGCCGGTTGGGTGACTTCGACCGAAGGGAAGCTGCTCGTCTGGCTTCCGCCGGAGCTGCGGGATACCGAAGAGTCGCTGGTTTGCATATCCGGTTCACGTGTGCAGCGCCAGGGCTTCATTGATTTCAGCGCATTCGTACATGGGAGCTCATGGGCCTCGATTGGTGATGTTTAGTTCTGTATTAGAGCATGTATGCGATGTCGTATCCCTGTACTCTTCATGATCTTTACCCTCCATCCTTCTTTGCGCTTGGCCGTGCTATATCCTGTTCTCGTTCTCGTTGTGTCCAGTCCTGAGCGTTTCGCATGCTTGTAATGACCGAAACAAAGTTTGCTGACAAATGAGTCTAAGCGCCCAGCCACGAGCGTGGGAATTGACAGCTGCTTCCACAAGCCTGCCATTCTCGTTCTGCCACAACGCTTGTCCCTCCAACGTCGCTCCCCGTGCTCGGTGCCACTGCAACCGTCCTCCTACACTGGCTGTGCTGCTTGCGCTTCTACTCTGTTCCCCGTCAGCCTGTCTGCACGGCCTCGCTTCTGGCAGTCGAGCAAGCGATCTGTGTGGACGACCGCTCATTCCCATGCCCCGCCTTATGAATCCCAAACCGGGTTGGCTGATGTTGTGTGATGCTTCCGACTTTGGGTTGTAGCTTTGCCGAGCCTCCGTGTGTCCGTCTCTGATTTCCCCTTTTGCATCAATCAAGAAATTTAGCTTATCATCCCACAACGCCTGGACCTCTCTGCCACATCTCAATGTACCACCACCGCGTTCCTAGACTCGGATCTGGGCTATGGAAGACGTGGTGATGGGCTAAATCTGCGCGCCGTCCTTCCTCGCCGCCTTTGCTTCATTGGATTCTCACCCAAACGTTCACGCAAGTTTCAAGCTCAGGTCCGGCCCATTTCGTGCCTTTGTCCCCTGCTGCCGCACAGCCGGCATTCCCTAGGCTCTTGTCCTCCTTGTCGTGGTCGGAGTCTCTCTTGCTTGTCCTAGGAAGAATCACAACGATAAAATCACATTACCATTGAACCATGCGGCTACGAATACGTCGGCCCTCACGATTCGGCCCGCTCCAGCAAAGTCGTGGCCGCTCCACCGCCGCCCACTGCGTCAGACTTCCTCTGCTCTCGCAACCGTCACCACCACCATCCGTTACAACCACACCCACTTTTCCGATATCTCTCATGCGAAAACTGTTCGTCTCCTTTCGTGCCAGTTTGTCCGTCTACCGTCAACCTCCACGGCAAACCTGGAACGCAGATTTTCAAACTGGTTTTGCGGGTCAGTTGTGCTCCCATAGGCCACCGTGGACCATGCGTCCATGGCAAGCTCATTGGCCTTTTCGGTTTGAACCCAGGTCTGTGTTATTATACGTGTTGCAACGCCTACGTACGAGACATAAGAAGCTGACACCTGATCCTTAGTCAACGCTTCCTTAAGCTTTAGTTCCAATCATCACTCTTCGCTCGCGGGTATCAGCTATTGATCACATATTCCCCATCTCTGGCCCTGAGGCTCGACTATCTCCATCACTAACGCGCTCTACGACTGACACTATCTGTTTCGGAAAGTTGTCCTTTGGGACACACGCGGCGCCTGCACTTGCAACACCACCGTAGAGTAGCCAAGCCGTATGATGCGAACGGGTTGGAATTGAGAGACGGGCTATCCTGTAATAATGATCGTTCTCGTTGCTAGGGTCAATATGTCTCGAGTGGACGGACAGATGGGTCAGATTGAATCAGGATACAGGAAGTGGAGAGGCTCGGGGAAGGAGTTGCCAGATTCGACGGAGGTGACGAGAACGCCCTGCGACATCAGAGAATGATAAAGATTCTGTGCGTGGTTTTGACATTTGAGGGATGCCAGGTGGATTTCGGTATTTAGTGGGTCTTCAGATTGTATGTCTGTATGAGGGTGTAATGTTATTTAGGTATCGTGTTCATTTTGGGGGTCGGATCGTACAATCAAAGGCGTCACTTGAGTAGTGCGTGGTTATACGACGCCTGATTTCAATGAACATGATTTACCCTCATCATTTCGCCGCAGCCTGTACTATCTCTCTTGCATTTTTACTAACCACATCAGCCTTGACACTAGCTCGTTCCGTTGTTTCGTAAAACGACTTGAGTAGTTTGCCTACTAGCGCATTGGGATTTAGATTCCCCGCCATTCCTGCTTCTTGTAATGAGGTAAATGCGATCCGGAGTTTGTCCTCGACCTCGACGTCGGTAAGTTGAGGTGGGAGGAATGACGAGAGAAGCTCGGATTCTGCGTCCTCTTTCGAAGCGAGATCTGGGCGAGATGCGGAGCGGAATTGGGTAGCTGAATCGTTCTTCACATGTAGAAATGAACACTCGAATAGGCAGCGGCGGGACAAATTTGAGACTCACTCGACGAGCGATCGACTTGTGCAACAATGAATAAGTTGCATCTTGTGTTATAGGTGTGTCTTTATTGGGTTTATCCGCGTTCGTGATTTCGGCAAGAACAGACTACAGGAGACGGGGATGAGTTCACGACCATTCGGGCTTATGAAGAAGGGAGGCGTACCCGAATGGTGGTTGTGCGAAAGGAATTTTTGGAGCGCATAGACTGTTTGAGGTTGTCTCGGAGTCGGGTACGGATGTCTGGTGCCGGTGTCTCTGGGAAATAGAGTGGATAATATGTTAGTTTCCCCAAGGGTATTTTGATGGAGGGAGTACCAGAAGATAAAAACCGAACCGCCGGTCGGATAGGCGCGACAGGGGATTGTCGAAGTGCATATATTTGGATATTGCTGAGGGCGACAGAGCGAGGTAGGGAGATAAACATTTCTAACACGAGATGGTATATATAGAACGTATAGCTATCCGGTTTGGCAGAGTCGAGGTCTGAAACAAGAGACCTGACATCACGTGGTTGAGGTTATTTCAAAATTTCAGACCCATTTCACTCGACCCAAATAAGGTAAAATGAGGCGCGCCTTGGACACCGTCTCACGACTTTCCTCAAGTTTCGAGTCGACCTCGATTCAACGTGCGCCGACCCAGGGTTACAGCACCTGACAAACTCCACGCTCAATACTATTATGAAGACGGGAATCGTGTTCTTGGTAAGTTTATCCTAATACAGTTTTATCTAACGACACTCATATCTCCGATACTGCTAGACTCACTTTTCTGATTAGACAAGTCGATCTTAATACAACATTCTACGTTATTCAACGATGGGCTTAAACACAATCCCCCCACTATCAAATCAGGCGCTTTCAGATATTTCTACTGCTGCGAGTGGTCAATCTTTATCGTTCTAGGTAGAAAGGGTATCAACACCCCTAGCGTAGCGGATAGAACCCTCCCGTCGCCGAGGGATGTTCTACCCGAAGATAGCCAGCCAAGGTCCCAAGGTTCATCCGAGGATGTCAAGTTAACATACTACGCTGCATGCTTGTTATACGGAGCTCGATCATCTAAGTGTTTAGGCCCATCGTCGTAGAAAGACAAACACAGAAGGGCAAGTATCTATTGACGTTGTCGCAGAATTGTTATGCATTTAAAGCATGGCGTTTCACAGTTAATTTCTTCCCGATGAGGAAAAATGAGCAGCACAGCCCCGGCGCTTGCCAGACCCTGACGGCAGTTGACGTCATCCAACACCCCAGCTTCGACCACCATGTCTGCAGCGTACGCGCGCCTTCCGACCGACTCCGACGCGATTCCGCTATCTGCTAGATCGTCTCCACGTCCACCCGAGCCACCCCCGCCTCCAAGACGCTCGTATGTAAGAGTAGGAGTTTATGTGCTTGGTGTGCTGGCTGTTGCACTTTTTTCGTATCGTCTCGGCCAGTTGTCGGCTGTACTTCCGCCTCCCGAAGCGCCGGGCGGTAATGGCAGCGAGATTGGAGCTCCTCCGGTCGGCCACAACGGTTCGCAGCCAAAGATGGGAGACAAGCTTAGTGTTGGATAGTACGTCTCTAGCCACTCTCCTACAGTCTTTTCCGACTGACTTTCTTTTGCAGCTTTGTCAATTGGGGCATCTATGGCCGCAAATTTCCCCCCTCGGCCATCCAGACTCAGACACTCACCCACATCCTCTACGCATTCGCCAACACCTCACCCGACGGGTCCGTGATCCTATCCGACAAATGGGCCGACACCGATATCCACTATCCTGGCGATTCATGGAACGAAGACCAATCGAAAAACCTCTACGGTTGCTTCAAACAACTTTACCTGATTAAGAAGCGGAATCGGCACTTGAAGCTGTTGCTGAGCATCGGGGGGTGGACGTATTCGCCGGCGTTGCATCCGATTGTGGTGGATGCGAGCAAGAGGGAGAGATTTGTGAAGACTGCGGTGGAGTTGTTGGAGGATGTCGGATTGGATGGGTTGGATGTGGATTACGAGTATCCTCAGAACGATGAGCAAGTAAGCCGTCCAACCGTGCGGATCTATATTGAGACTAATTGAACTAGGCCAAAGGATATGTGGCTCTTTTGCGTGAACTACGCTTGGCGCTTGACGCGCATGCGCAGAAGAAGGGTACCAATTATCATTTCGCTCTCACGGTATGCTTTGCCCTCCTTTCCTTACTCCTAACTAATCCTCCACCAGATCGCAGCTCCGTGTGGCCCGTCAAACTATGAGGTCAGCATTGTCCCTGAATTAACCGCTTGGTCTATTAATAGATTATCCTGGATAGAAACTTCGAGCACGAGAGATGGACCAATATCTCACGTTTTGGAATCTCATGTCATACGGTCGGTCTCTCCTCTCGGCTATTTTCCAGATTCCGTTCAACCTAGAATATCCCCTAGACTACGCTGGATCTTGGGACTCAGTCTCGGGTCACCAGGCCAACCTCTTTGGTGCACCCCACGAGATTAGCACCGATCGGGCCGTCAAATGGTACCTCGCACAGGGTATTCGGCGGGAGAAGCTCGTCATTGGTGAGTGCAACCATTCTCATTAATTACTTCTGCCGGTCTGATAACAAGGACCAGGTATCCCATTGTATGGACGGTCGTTCATGAACACAAACGGGCCGGGCGAGCCGTATAACGGTGTTGGGCCGGGCTCTTGGGAGGCTG
>WSLM01000431.1:0-17265 GCA_019677335.1 Ceratobasidium sp. UAMH 11750 | reverse complement strand
GGGCCGTCAGGCGTCCGACGAGGCTGGGAACCTGGCATGCCTATTTCCGATGCATTCCTGCGCTTCGAGGACGAGGCCATTAATGCTCGACAAATGGGCAAGTCGAACTTGAGTCCAAGGTATGTTGCATGATCCACCCAGCTGAAACCACCGCTATCACCGTGCTAATGCTGTGGAAGAGAGCTGCTGGGTCAAATTGGAGCCAAGTACGATCAGTATCTTGGTGTGCGTTTCGGATCCTGGTCAATGCTGTTGAGACTGGTCGCTCATCTGCTATGCTGTGTAGTATCGACAGCAAGATGCACACGAGCTGCTGAGGCATTTGCTAGACGGGATGCGCATGGAAGAAATGGATGTACGTCCCCTACATGATCATGGCCCGCCGTGTCCCACCGCAGCATTTGGCTGACCGAGCTGCCGCCCTGGTAGATCATCAAGAGACGTAACCCCCCGCCCCCGAAATCCAGGTCCAAGTCCAAGCTCTCCCGGCCATCCTCCCCTAACCACTCAGACCCTAACAAGCCGGCTGCGCCACCCAACTCTGGCGGTCAAGACACGCTTCCCGCGCATGATGCATTACCAGACCCTACGCCGGCATCTGCGCCAGAGGATTCGCCCATGCCATTCACGGATATGGTTTTTGGCGGCACGCTGGCGTCGATACTGGTTTGCGAGGGATGCAAGCATGTGAGTTATTCATCGCAATGGCTTTTCCAAAAATCGAATTCTGCATCTTCGGATTTACTTCCCGTTTCTGACCGACCTCCGAGCTGATCATTTTATCCCAACAGATCTCACATACCTACGAGGACTTTCTGGACTTGTCTCTGAGCATAAAACCTGATGATGCGCGGGAGAGAAAGGTAAGCATTTATCATCACCTACCAGCACGTTCGTGAATCTAATATAGTGTGCGCCTCAATGTAGCGAGACAAGTTTAAATTTTTCCACAAGTTTCGAAAAGGCACCGCCCCGCTTCCTACACGTACACCCCCACCGACCATGCTCTCCACGCAACCAGCGATACCGTTCCCGAGCACCGAAACGGACGTCTCTAGCACCGCGGTTTCTAATAATCCTAGCACGGTAGACGTCCACATAAATGGCGTGGGCGGGGTTGAGGTGGTACCAAACGGCTTGGCGATTGGAAGCGGGAAAGACGAGAGACGCGTGTCTGCTGGGTCTGCGCAGGGATTGACTGTATCGGATGGGGAGATAAGTACTGTAAGCTGAGCCCACCTCGTATAATGCGGCCATTTACACATTTCTACGCGCGATTAGACACAGCCTCGGGCTCGAGTGTCGTCTGTCCAGATATCAACCGAAGAAGGACACGATCGGGATGATTCCAGTGCAAGCGGTGTAGGCGCGCGGATAGGACGTAGGGTATCGTTGCAGGGCTGGAAAAAGAAGGGCAAGGACAAAGAGAAGAGTAAAGAACGGGCAAAGGACAAGGAACGACCTAGCGACAAGAAGGATGACAAGGCGGGAAAGGATACTGAAGATGAGCGGGATAAGGCATCTAGGTCGCGTCCCCCATCTCCGACTGTTGCTCCGGCATTGATGGAACCTAATTCTAGTAAGTATCTCGTTTATGAACTAGTCTTTCGATAAATAACGAGTGGATTGGTATAGGTTCAACGGCAGTGTCCCGATCGCAGTCTCCGTCGCGCAAGAACGAAGCAGCCTACCTGAAAAAAGTGTTGGCGGATGTGGGTGCTCCGCCTACGAATCCGCTTGCCTTGCTAAAAGGGGCGGCAGATGGACTAGGAATGCTCAAGGGTGGGTGTTGCCTTGCATGGGGCTGCCGCTTATTCTTAAAAATACACGTCAACTAGATCCATTCGCCCGCCCATCTATGGATGATGTTTGGCTCAAGCTCAGTTCCGGACGAGGTAGCATACCAGATGCACTTCGCAACTTTACCGCCGTCGAGGTCCTCGAAGGCGACAATGCGTTTGCGTGCCGAAGATGCTGGAAAATCGCACACGGGATCCCACTCGGACGCGCACGCAAAGCACCAGCAGGCGTAAACGGAACCAAAGGCGGACAGCCCAGCAAAGAGTCAGTCGGAACGACCACCGCTTCTGATTCTTCATACACCTCGGACTCTTCAGACTCGGACTCGGATTCGGATTCGAGTTCCGATGAAGGTTCACTTTTGCCTCCCCCACCACCTGGAGTCCCACTCCGACCAGCATCGACGAGCGGAATTGGCTCTGGTCCTGAGCAGTGGGCTCGCGATACGGTGTTACCACGTCCAAGTTCTGCGCCGATAGTCGAGGATCGTGCGCTTATGATGACAATCCCGACGATCGAAATGACGTCTCCCGACGCGGAACGCGCACGGCCATTTCCGGCGAGTCCTCCACCTGCATCTCCTGTCTTGGCGCCAATGTCCACGCAAGAGTTGACAGGGACAGGCTCGTCGGGTGTCACGCTCGAGTCGACTGCTCCGGCGAGTGAACTCGGGCCGATTATTGCAGCGCCTGTGCCTCGTACGCCTATCGCACTACCAACGACGCTTCCTCCCAATCCAAACGCATCGTTGACGGCTATCCCCCGATCGCAGCAGTATATCCATCGACGCGCGCTTAAACGATACCTCATCGCTACCCCACCGCCCGTACTCGTCATCCACCTAAAACGATTCCAACAAGTTGCCGGGGCTGGGACACTTTTATTCGGGAACCTACGCAAGTTGGATGATTTCGTGGCGTTTCCCGAGATGATTGATATTGCGCCGTTTGTCGCTCCGAGTCGAGAAGAATATGGCATGGGGCGAGCGAAAAAGACGGGTGCGGCGCGGGCGAGTGGCAAGGTGACTACGAATGGACCTGGGTTAGGGTGGTTTGGTCGGGGGAAGGAGAAGGAAAAGGCGGTAAAGTATAAGCTGTATGCGGTGGTTGTGCATATTGGGTCTATGGTAAGTCTTGTTCCGAACTGAATGTGACGTCTGAAACTGACAGGGATACAGCTCGGTGGTCATTATATTGCCTACATTGCGCTTCCTCCCATGCCCCCTCTTACGCCAGATGGCGAGGACGCGCCGGCAGTCCCCGAAGATCCAGCGGTGAAAGGCGGAGATGCGAAAGATAAAGATAAAGACGGAAAAGAGAAGGACAAGCGACAGTGGGTGTATATCAGCGATACCACCGTGCGGCCGGTTTCGTTCGAAGAGGTATCCAAGGCAAAGGCGTATCTGTGCTTTTACGAGCGGTTCTACGACTAGAGTGCTTTGTAGACGATAGCATATAACTTATTGATCTAGCTCAAATGTATGATGTTGATTGTATCGAGATTATACTGTGTTTTAGGTACAATTGAATGGACAGTGAAGGTTGTTCCAATTGTACGTCTCCCAGTATTTGTAGCGGTTCCTGGATATGACCACTGCTGCTGTTGCTGAGAGAATAGTCCTAGGAAAATATTCAATCAAGATACTAGGATAAAATTTGAGCTTGGTAATGGTCATTGTGTCGTGTTGTTGGAGTGTTCGTGAGCCGTGAGCCGTGGACGGCCAAAGCCACAAATTGCCAATTGGCTAATAGGGCCAAACATTCGAGACGACACCAGCGTCCAAGACTCCAAGTACGGCAGAGGCCATCTGACTTTTGTATAGTCAAATGGAACCTGAGGATGAATACCATGGCCGGACACGTTGAAACGTTTTGGGTTGAGCTCGCATTGGGGGGTTACCGGTCGCGGGAAGGTACCAGAGCAAGAGGAAATGACCTCCGTTAATAAGGTTGTGTTTTCAGGTCACCCAACCGAATATAGTCCCAGAGGGATCGGGATATTTCGAACAACTTGAAGTATTGTCCGCCTTCGAACATGCTGGCCGAATTGTATAACTAGAATCACTTAGCACTCGAGTATATGCGGTTTGCTTTTGCTGCACCGAGTTACCCGAGCCTTTTAGAGTCAAGGACACTTTATTCTCAATGTTTCTACGGCATCATTATCGCCCAACAACGACACCTGCAACATACACTTCAGCTGCAGCCACTACCCGTGTCATCCCCTTCCTCCGTGTCGCCGCCCTCTTCCTCCACGCCTTCGCCCTCTTCCTCGACCAAGCTCTCCTCCTCCGAGTGCTGCTCCTCCTCCGAATCGCTTTCCTCCATAACACTCTCTTCTTCCGAACATTCTAGTTCCTCCATGTCCAAATAGATATGCAACGAGGGCCTGTCAGTCTTGAGATTCTTCAACGTTTCCCAGGAATCAGGGTCAAGCTGCTCATTCCAGGGTAACTGCACCTCCTGGAGCATAGGACAATGATCCGTCCACACGAGCTTGTTGGCAAGATCAAAGGGGAAATCGACCCATTCGCAGGGATGGTCCGGTGATACCTCGAGCTTTTTGAGGTTGCCAAGCTTGTCTATATGTTTAACCAGATCCTCCATGATCTCTGGAGAGAACCCTTCGAGCTCCAGCTTTTCGAGAGTGTGGTGCCGGAAAACAACGCCCCAGTCAATAGCTCGGGGCGGAAAGACCCATGCCGTCGGCCCGACCCCAAATTTGAGTGCTCGAATATTGGGCATCTCGAGTGTTTTAAATAGGATGTTCAGGGAATGCAATGATCGAGTCTTCCGCAAAGTCAGCTTTTCGAGTTTTGAGAGCGGGATCGAACTTTTTGGGCGTTCTGCGGGCACAGGTACCAGAGAGATATCGCAACTGTCGAGCGACAACTTGACAAGGTTCGGGACGAGACGAAGCAGGGGGAATAGAAGATCTCCCATGTCAACATAGATACGTTTGAGCTCAAGTTCCTGGAGTAGCGGCAACGAGGAGACGTGGGAGAGATGCTTTAGAGACAGATCAACTTGTTCTAGGCAGAGGCTGCGAAGTATTGGGGAGTCTGGGAGATACAGACACAGTTCAGTGTCTGGCTCAACCTCGTCGGGGTCAAAACAATCTATATGTAATGACGGCGATGGTAATTTTTTGGAAGATTCCGTGATGGCCAGCGTCGATCACGCCATTGAGAGTATCCATGGTCAATTTACTGAGTTTAGGACGTTCATAGTCGAGCATAATGCAAAGGTGGTGTGCACGGGTCCAGATGTCGGTGCCTCGCGTGTGGAATATGTTCATAAGAGCGGTGGTATTCATGTTAGCGTGGAATATGTCAAGCCAGACTTTCATTGGCACATGTCTACTCCGTACCAGGTGGGTGGTGGCACGCTCGTTGGTGAGTAATACGTCTAGGTAGTCCCATAGTCTGGATGTTGACAGTGCAATTGTGCGCCAGCGGCGAGAGACAGTGGCTAAGGCGAATGGTGTGCGGATTTGGTGATCCCAACCTGTGCAAGCAGACTTGACGTGAAGGAATATGTCAGAGAGGATTGAGTCTGGAAGAATGTCAAATAGAGCTTGCGATGATGGGGAATTTGGAGATTGAGACATGGTTATGACTTTGCGTGGGTAGAAAAGGCGGCGACGCGGGGCGAAACCACGAACCAGCCACCTGACTGCAACACTACACAAAGCCAAACACCTGGCACAACAACTATATTCAAAAGATTTTGTGGGAATGATAAAGTAACTACGAGTGGATTAGGATGGTTTGTTCGCGGAAATGACAAGAAAAGGCGGCGAATTACAGTTTGTATGCGGTGGTTATACCAAGTCCACTGTACGTTTTGTCTTGGGTTGTGATGTCTGAGTGACAAAAACCACTAAGGACGTTTCGCCATCGGAGACTATCATAAACCAAAAACCTAATTGCTGCGAGTAGCTACCCAATGTTCAATTCGGGTCGTTATCCACCTGACCCCCTACGTCCTCTGCCTCCTAGATATCCTCTTGTTCCGTACCGTGTTCCTCGTAGTCCGATTCATCCGGCTCCACATAAACCTCCAACGACGGCCTCACGCCTCTAAGCTCTCCTATTATCCCCATAGACCCACTATCGAGGGGGAAGAATATGCTTAGATCGAGAAGCGTTGGGCAGTGAGACGTCTCCAAGAGCCAGCCAGCAAGTTGTCTAGCAAATTCATCCGAAGTAGATTGACCAGGAAAAAGCATAAATGATTGGAGTGCGGTTAGCCTTCCGATATGTGAAAGCAACCCTATCAAGGCCTCGGAAGAGAGTCCGGTTAGGCGTAGGCGTTTGAGTCCGCGACAATGGCAAATAGCATTCCAGTCAATATCTGCCCAACGATGGCTCCCATTGGCGGTGAGGTCGAGGAATCGAAGGTTAGGCATATTGAGCGTCTGGAATGTTACATTTAAACCAGCCACCCCCCCGGCGCCACACAAATGCAATGTGTCCAACTTTGGTAGCAAAATTGAGTATCTTGAACGTGGTGTGGATGTGCCGGTGTTAGGTCTGTGTTGAAGCTGGGAACCGTGGAGTGATAAATATGTGAGATTTGGGGCCAAATCCAATAGAGGAAACAGCAAATCCGGCAACCCAACATCAACATATTTGAGCTCGACGTGCTCTAGCCCCAGCCATGGCAACGAGGGGACGCCTGGGATTGGAGATAGGGCAACGTGGACTAAGCTGAGCCTGCGAAGAGTTTGATATTGTGGAATACGCAAGTGTAGTTCGCCAGATCCTATGTCCATATCACCATTGAAACCCGTAACATGAACGGATATAGTTTGGAAAATGCCTATGGGGTTGACATTGATCGCGCTGTTCAGGGCGTCTATAACCGCGCCACCGACTGTAAGGCACTCAAGGTCTGATGTGATATCTAGGTGCTCTATGCGAGTCCAGTTGTGCTTCTCTCCCAGTATCCGTAATGACTCTTGAACATTGACGCTGCCGTCTTTCCCCAAAAAGATGTTAACTTTGATAGGCTGATTTTTGCTGCGTGCCAGATGAGTCGCAAGATGTTCGGAACGAAGAGAGAGGTCGACAAAGTCCCATAGTCTGGATGTCGACAGTGCTGTCATGCGCCAGTGACGAGAGACGGACGCTAGGATATACGGAACACGCATTCGTCGGATGTTACTCCACCCTGCACCAATCCTCACAGTAGCAAATATACTAGAGAGAACGTGCTCAGGAAGGCGGTCAATCGGAGCATTTATACAAGATAACGAGGCAGCTTCGGTTTGAGCCATGGTGTTGTGGTTGGGACGCAACGCAACGCGACACAAGCGCTCTGATTTAAGCAGCGACATACAGAGACAAACTACTGTAATGCCTCAACTCATTCAGTTCCGCCACATACTGTTGACGCGAATGGCTGCTATAGAAGCAACTGCGCTCCCTCCCTTCGTTCATATTGCTGATACGCCTGCATTTCAAGGGAATACGGAAGCACAAACCGCATACCAGCGACTGCTACCTTTCGAGCGCGACAACCAGGTCAAAGTCAGACTTCTAGGCAGGATGCTCATTCACGCGCCGTGTCCGGCTGGGCGGTCTGATGTGGCGAGGAGCATTAACAGGTGTGAAAACGACCAAAAGATACTAGAAGCGGCCGAGTATCATCTCCGCCACTTTATCTACGCCTGTGAGTGTTTTTTTTTCTCATCTGGTCTGTGGCACATGCAAATCGGCGCCGCATTTGCTACTGCCCCTACCAAATCCTTAAAGGCACCAACCCAGCCCTCCTTCCGGAGAATCCGTGGATGAGCGTCGTCAAAATATAATGGAAGGACTCGTGCCCCCACCACAAGACCACAGCACAGCTAAGGAACAAGTATGAATTCCTTGCACGGTTTTTCAAAAAAACTGATAAGTGTATTAGTGTAGGCGTTCATCCGAGATAACTGTCGTTGTGTCGTGACCGGGGCTGCGGATGCCAAGTTGTTCACTCGGAGCCGCCACCTTCAGCAGACCGTTCCACTTGATTATGTGCTGGGCCTCAAAAACACGCAATGTTCCCACATTCTTCCTGCGCACATTACCCAAGGAGCAAACAAGCAACCAGGCAAAGTACTTCCTCATTTTACAGTCAGATAACCGTCAACTAATCACCTAGTTTAAGAATGATTGTGCTGCCTCTGCCATGGCCGTTTTGAAAAGCTACGGCGGCATCGATATCAACGAACTGAACGGAAGAGATATGCACCGCTTGGAAAATACTTTGACATTGCAAGTAGGCCTTCATGATGCATTCGATACCCTGCAGGTTTGGTTTGGGCCATTAGAGGTTCGTTTCCGCAATTCTTTGTGTATTTCAAAACATAACGCTGAATTTCAACCTAGGGGAAGCAAACAGATACGCTGTTGAAAAGCAAGACCCTCGAATGTGGCGTGAGTTGCCCGAAGAAATCTCATTTGCTAGCACGTCTGGCCACCTTCCACTCCCTAGCCGGCAGTACCTTGCCACCCGCGCAGCGTGTGCAAGGGTTCTGCACTTGAGTGGCGCAGCCGAGGTTATAGACCAGGCCCTCGACGACTGTGAGCACGTCAAGGTTTTGGCAGAGGACGGATCATCAGCGAAACTCTTGGAGTATTTGTTGTTCGGGGTTGAGATCACCGCACACTAGTGACCGCACCGACCATGAGCGATATGAACACACTAATGTGGGGGCGTCGGAATGGAGCGAACACTTTGTAAATACTCGTTGCATATCATCGAATTTTGATCATCTGGGCAAAAATAATCACTAGAAGTGGCCCGATCGAGCGTCTCATTTTAGGGGGGAAGTCGGATCAAAATAGTACAGAATAGTGACACAGTGCGGTCCAAGTGGCTCAAAAATCCATCTCCCGCTCGACCAGTCCAACCAAGTCCCTCTCTTGCCCTACCTCTGCCTCGGTTGCTGCAGCAGATACTACACCCGCCTCACTATCTGACCAGGTTCATCGCTCAAATCTTCAGGCAATGGTATGTTCGTAGCATCCACATCCGCCATTGATACCTTGCCTTCTGTCTGTTGTGCCACTCCCAGCTGCATCTCCGGCGAACTCTGCTTCCTCCACTCCCCCAGTATGACTCTACCGCGTCTAGCCGGGTGAGCAGGCCGGCCAGCAGGTGCTCATACTGCTGCAGCGGCCCGTTGTTTGGGGTATATGCGGGTTTGGGTGAATCGGACGAAGACGACGAGGAAAAGCCGAGGTGGGAAGGAAAAGCGAAGTTGGAGCTGAGCGAGGCGAAGGTCGCGAAAATACCCGCAACTGCAGCATGAGATTTTGCAGTGTCGGGTTGATGTGTCTCGTTAGTCTCCGCGCTCCCAGACTCGAACTCATCCGGGAGAGCTGTGGGAGTATTGGTTGTCCGCTTGGTCGGCTCCATCTTTCCGGTAGCTGCATCGGTTCCCTCAAATCGTGCAGAGAGCTCCGGCAAAGCTCCACGCTTACCGAACGACAAGGGTCGAGGAGACATAGACCTGACGCGAGCTCGATACAACATATCGAACTGGTCCTCTACGCCACCATCCAACGTCGACCGGCGGCGCTCACTCGCACACTCAGCTATCGCCCTCGGCCTCACCGTCTGGTCCCTTTCCATCTCCACCTGTCGTTGGCGCTGCAACTCGGCTTGGCGACCAGCATACTCGTACTGTCGCCTGCGGTTCAGTCGGTCGACCACTAGTTGTCGACGCCGGTATATCCTTGCCGTGGAGTATCTGGGAATTTGGGAGATGCAAGCGCAATGCGTTGTTTGGTTCAGCATCGTCAGGATCAAAGCGATCTATAAGGACGGCGACAGTGGTTTTTTGAAAGACCACAAGATGATTGACGCAATCACGCTATTGAGAGTGTCCATTGTCAACCGGCTAGGTGAGGGGCACCTAGAGTTGAGCAGAACAATGAGGACCCGCGCTCGAGTCCAGATGTCGGTACCCAGCGTATGGAATATGTTGGTAAGAGTGGTGGTACGAGTGAACCGATCGCGAAGCGTGAGCAAATAGCCCCCCATATATTGATAGTACTTAGGATTGATCCATACGCTATATGAACAGCGCAAGCTAATTCGGTAGTGGGGGCAGTGCTCGGTAGACGTTACCAAGAGCTCGGCGTGCTAATATGGAATTTGTATCAAGTAAGGCAGGGCGTGAGGGCTTCCCACAGTGATCAAAGCAGCCACAGAACCATCTAGCACGATACGCTGCCAGATTCATAGCTGCCAAACGGTCTGTGGCGAGGATCTTGCAGTATTCGGCGGAGTAAACAGTAGAGCATACCCCAGCAACATGCATCTCGCCAGCAGCGTACAGTATTAGTTTGCCATCCTTTGGCCACCAGACAAGCTATAAAGTACGAGCAGCGTCTACAGGTTTTTAGCTCCGTCATGCGCGGCCGTTGGCCACGCAAAGTATTCACAGTGCCGCAGTAAGTCAGAGGAGAGACATCAAGGGTGCAAAGTGGAACCCTCCGCATGGACGACCAAACCTGCTTGCAAGGGCGCCATTGGGAGGAGAGGAAAGCGAATGCATGGATCAACAAAGCCGCTCACAGACAAGCTCTGTCTCGTACCATCATGAATACCGGTAGGGTGTTTGGAGGTCGAAATGTTGGCCTACTAATCATCCACAGCGTTTGGTTAGGGACAATCATTGGGCAGAACGAGGGGTTCATGGTTCACGTGATGGGGTTTGCGCTGGTTGCGGGGCCGATGGAGAGTTGTAGTACACGGGTTAACATCCTACTGATGTGTCTTGTTACAACACGCGAACCGCTTCTAACAATTTTTAGAGAGATCGAAATGTACTAACCTCTTGGGTGGTACTTTGAAGTTCTCGGGCGGGATCAAATCCCCTTATCAGCTGGGAGGATCACAGTACGGTGATTTGTCCCAGGTAACCTGGCTATCTAACGTTCTCGTTCCCGTAAATTCCGGGATAGCTTGTTGGTAAGCCTAGCCGGATGGTCACAGCCCCCAAACGTGGTCGAGAAACTCAACGGAAACGTATTCCGTGTGGTCGCATCAACCCCAAAGATTATCGTGGATCCCTGTAAGGAGGTCGGAAATGATTCGAGATCCATTCGTGGGTGTATGCACTAATTCTCTTCTATCGTATGACAAGGCCAGGGAAGGAAGGTTCTGGCTCCCTTTTTTGCGATGCTGTGCTTATAGGGCTATAGACAGCATCCCGTTATGTGTCGCGAGTAGATCGCATGTGCCACGAGCAGGTTGCGCAGTCTTAAGGCGAGGTACAGAGTAACGGTACCGGGGCATCAGATGGAGCGAGCGAGGACAGTGTTGGCAGAGGAAATACGTAGCGCGTAGTCTGCGAACCTAAAGATAGACAAAAGAAACAAGCTAGATAACAATCAGAGAATGAACGAGATTGGGAAAGAGACAAAAGATGCGTATCTCAGCGAGCGGGAAGCCAGCCGAGGACCGAGGCGACTAATAAACACTACAAGCTAGGAGACGAAGCCTGAGAACAGGAGAAAACGTGGACGAGAAAGAGCCGAAAACCAGGGATCACGTGCTAACGCCCGCAACAAAACGGTGTAGACGAGTAGACGACGCAGACAGGGGTACGGGGCTGCGGCCAACAGCTGTGCGTGTATGCGGCTTTGACGCCTGGCCACGCGGTCAGGTCTCTAGGTGACATTATGTTCATATTATGGGGTATATGCGTTCCCGACCAATAGCTAAATGAGCTCTCTGGTAGTGCGCGTTTTTTCCGGACACAGTTATTACCGAAGCTAATCGACGTCATACCCACAGGCAATACGTCATTCCCCAATATTCGCACGTGATCGCGCCATCGACCCAATCGTGCGCAGTCGCATTCTCCACGCGTATAAAGTCTAGATCCCGTGTACCCCACACCTCACGCTCTACTTCCACCTCTGTACGCCATGAAGCTCTCCGTCGTTGTCGCTGTCCTCTCCGCTGCCGCAGTCTATGGCCAAAGTAGCAGTAGTTCACCTTCCGGAACATCATGTATGAGTTCTTCCTGTTTTTCCATAACCATAAGCTCACTGCAGGTCACCACCAGCGTCGATAAACACGGCATCTGCTTCGGCCTCATCGTCCTCTCAATCCTCACGATCCGTCGGTTCCACCTCGTCGCAGACCCGTCAACAGTCATTGTCAAGCGCAGCCTCTACAGCTACTGCGCCAGTGAGCAGTGCTATTAGTGTAAGTCGCATTCAGTTTCTGTTGCCTCCAATTGACAAAACACCTCGCAGTCACTTTTGTCGTCCGCGTCTAGTGTTGCGGCTTCAGCCTCATCTGCCGCTGCCAATGTAAGTACCTCGACGTCTTTGTTTGCCTCAAATCTCACGCCCAATGCCATTAGCCCTCAGCTTCGAACAATGCGGGCGTCATTGTCACTGCACCGAACTTTGGCAGTATGGTGGGCACCACGGCGGCAGCACTCATCATGGGCGCTGCTGGCCTCATGGTCTTGCTCTAGTCATGCGACAACCTTGTGCCTGGACACGATCTCTTCTCGTAAACGTGGCAACGACAGACACTTGCTTCTTTCTTGTATATACGCCCTTAGGCCCATATGGCCAAGATTGAATAGCTATTTTTGATTGGAGGCTAAGACCCTGAGCGGCCACAAGGGAGACAGGCACCATCCCTGCAAATGCGTGTAAATCTATATGACGGGTAATCGCGCGTATACCCTTAATAAATTTGATCGACATTGCTCGAGAAGTGCTCCGCATGGTCTACAAGGTCAAGTATGTAAAAGAAGTAATGTACAGGCCATTCCACCTGGGATATATGCGGTAACGCCGGGCTGGAACCGGCAGGGTGTACCTGTAGAATCGACCTGCCGATCGGAACTCGCAATAAAATTAAGGGCTACGAAACAAAGGTTTGCGTAGAGTACGAAAGGGGCAAGATACGAGGAGTGATCCATTTGCAAACCTGCTGTGGAAGATGTTGGCCCAGTTACACAAGTTATTTGAGCGCATTCCCTCAAAAGAATCATGGCGAGTATTCTTTACGCGGTGAGTCATAAATGCTTCTGGTATTACAGCTGAGCATCGACAATAGCTTCGAACAGTTCATCCTGAACAAGTCCAGGCGGATGGTGGTTGCGTGCACACCACAGGACCAAAGGCGCACAGAACCGAGCCAAAGTGAATTGGCATGGATCCAGGGACGAAGTCTTGAATAAATCGATGCCGTGCGTTGCAAACCAGCCTTCTGCAGTAAGCTGTTCATGCAAGGAGGAGTGTCCCGACGGGCTCGATATGAAGGGCGTGGTCTTCCGGGCCAGTCTTGGGGGTCAGCTTGAACCAAATATGCCGCTCGGATAGCTTATTGACCCCACATTCAAGCGACAATTGGAGTGTTCTCGCATGTCGGGCTTTCAAGAGTTGTAGGATGCGGTTACATATCTCATCGTGCAATGACCAAACTTGGGCATTGTTCGTCTTTCCAACCTCATGAAGCGGAGGTAGCCCAGATGACAATGCAGACAAATAGGGGGTGTTTGTAGGCGCAAGAGACATGAAGGGCAAGCTTAGAGAACACTAGCTGTTTCTACCGCGCGAGCATTGTGATTTTATAGAAAAGTCACTACCATTCTCATGTTTTATAGCATTATATACCATTCTACGCGCCCACAAATCTGGTCACGCATAAGCGCTGGACATCCCTGGGTATTGCCAACACCCAGGCCCCATCACAGGCACAGCCCCCCTGGCCTGCCCTGAGCTCGATTCATGCCAAGCCCCAGCGCCCCAGACTTATAGCCAATGGGATGACCCGGGGGACTTCGCACTCTGCAAGCGTACCTCTACGTCTACTCGGCTTCGAGGCGATGTGCTCCGAATTTAATACGTGCAAAATTACTAGTGGAGTATTAAATAATACGGGGTTCGTTCAGAATTCTGCGCTGCGAAGCTAACCATCCGTTTATGTTCCTGGCACAACACATCTTGGTTGATACCTCAGCCCTTGCCCACTCTACTCGTTGCGAGTAGCCTTGCAATAATCACTACTGCTTGGCTCTTGCTGTTTCGTCCCCGCGCTTTGCTCGTGTAAAGATGGTTTGTCCAAATCTTGCCGACGATGGTACCTCGGAGATAGCAACCGAGGGGCGCAGGGAATTGTTCGGAACAAGAAACGGGTTGTCGGCTGGGGCATGGAGTTATTTAACGTGCTCTCGCGTGAAACTACTTGCAACCTGATATAGGCGTTATCATTATAGCTCATGTACTTGCAATGTTACATCCTTCACGACCACCGGCAGCAGCAGGCTTACCAGCGTCAATAGCACGCAATACCTAAAGACAATTGTAGATTTCTGCCTTGCAGGCTGTACCCAACGAGATTTTCGGGGCACGCTGCTGCCTCACACTCTCTTGGGATCCGCCACAAATCCTCGTGCGCTTCTTCATCACCCATCCCAAAGCATCGCTGTGGAGCTCAATCATACGTCCGCTCACTTACTATATGCAGTAGTATTTTACATATATACACGCAAGTCCATAAGCGGTATTTCCCTCGACTTTACGTTGAACTATTTATAAAGAAACGCCTACCAGCGCCTAAAAGGACACAACCACGTGACTCAGGCGCATACAGCGTGACTCGGAAATCCGACGGGTTTTCGCCTTAGGGGGTTTTTACGCTTACTCGAACAGCGATGTTGGGTCGTTTATAATCCTCATCCTTGGGATCGATGATACGAGTCGTTACTCATGCACTCCACTAGCGCAGGACCGTCTAAGAAACGAGGCCAATACGCTACCCGCGCCTGCAACGGTTGTCGCCGCCGTCGTTGCAAGTGCGACGGGGTCCACCCAACTTGCGGTACTTGTACATTCTATGTAGGTTTTAGCTATGAAATGTGTGCCCTAAGCTCATAATCGCTCACAGGGACATGAAGTGACTGCTCCAGCTCTTTCAACGCCAATCGTACGCTGACCACAATCGTAACAGTGTTCGTGGAGCCGCGAAGACGATGCTCGGCGCCCAGCAACCAAGCAGCTCGTTGAAACTCTGCGCACCAAGATACAAGTCCTTGAAGCCGAGGTTGCACGTCTGCAGGCGCAAACCAACCTTGGAGAAGTAACACCGGTCGTTTCTTCCAACACGGCCACCCTTTATCTTTCCGACACATGGAACCAAGCAGACTCTGTGCCGGCACAATTCCTAGTGAGCTCCTCGGACTCTGGCGCCTTTCCGCAACTCTCCCAACATGTGGTGCGTAACGGTGAATACACCTAGTCCCCCTCTTGACCCACGGATCGTGTTAGATGACAAGCAGCTCCATTATACCAAGCGTCCCCCCTTCATTGCGGCCAGAAAGCGAGTTGCCATATATGGAACACCCTCCGACACCAATCCTCAGCCATTATGTGTCCCAACCAATCTATCAGTACATCTTCCATATCAACACGTCAGTCCCAGTTGTGGAGTTGTCGGAAGGAGCCAGACTAAGCCTCACATTCGATTGGAGCCGCCATCTTCCTCCGCTGGGCAACACGCAGCTATCGAGACACGAGCACGACACACTCCTCCAGCGTTTCTTCAACTACCAGACCCTTTGGCTTTTACCTATGATACCGGAGCTGTTTTTACACAATATGCTCTACTTCAACGCCCACCCAGCGTCTCTGAAAATTTCAATGCCATACTACTCTCCGCTCCTGCACTGTGCTTTGCTCGCCTTTGCAACCGCACTCTCAGACGATCCGCAAATTAGCTCTATTGCGACTCGTGGCAAGTTTGCAACCCGGGCCAAGCAGCTGTTAGATAACGAGTTCTCGCACCCGACGCAAAGCCTGGTACAAGCGCTTGCGCTACTCGCCGAATATTGCAGTGGGATCGGAGAGCGTGATGCAGGTTACATGTACTTGGGTACGTACGCAAAAGCTAATTTTTAGTTCTAGCCAGCTGATCACTAGCATATCAGGGATGAGCATACGGGCGGCTCGAGCTCGTAAGGTTTGAATCGACTCTTGGGTTCGGGGTGGCTGATATCGGGTTTCAGTCGATTTGTTTGCCGAAAGTCATCTCGGAACGAGCCCACAAGTCAACCCTTCTCTTGAAACATTAATTCATGGGTGGAGCTCTTGGTCGACTTTTGCTCAAGGTATGTTTCAAGCTGCGACCAGGATGCAAAGGCTGAATCGACCGTGGGCTGATCTTACAGATAAGCTCGGGGTGTGTTGTCCGGAGGTTTAACCGATTCATGACTCAACAGAAACTAGGCACTCGAGTACGGGCGGAACTACGATGTGCCATTGCCACATCCCGGAACTAGACTTCCTGTTGTGGACCCGGAATTCGATAATCGGCCATGGCCGTGGTTGCCGCCGCAGGCACCAATAGCTGCCGACGCCCAACCGAACCGGACGACTCTGGTGTTCCGCGAAAGCTGCAAGCTTATGACAATCATGACGCGGATCGCCGACTCAATGTAAATGTTGCGTGTGTTGACGCTTTATCTGCTGACATCATCGTATCAAGCTACTATGACCCCGACATCAATGATGCTCCAGAAGACAGCACCGTGATCAATCTACAGTACGGCGTCCTTGATTCACATCGGGGTATGAGCTTAATTGGTTTGCTTATAGTCTTCAACTGGATACCTGGTTCAACAACCTGCCTAGGGAACTGTTGATCTCAGTCCGTTCGAACTCGGCTCCTTTGCCACACGTGATCGTGCTCAACATCTGCTATTGGTGGACTTTGATGCACCTTCATCGGCCGCTCTACCAACGCGGCCAAACATCCGGCCCCACCAGTCACGATTCCCGGCTGTTTGCCGACCTATCCATCAAGATGTGCGATCGGGCAGCATACAAAATTGTACAGTTGATCCGCACCTTTGAACAAGCGCACGGCCTTCGTTATTATCCCCGTAACATGTTCCAGGCAAGTGGTCTATGAACTATACGGATGAATGCCTAAAGTCATCTCTTTTGCCATGCCAGGCTATACTCGCGTGTCGAGCCACGCTTCTCCTCCAGGGCGCCACCACTTCCGAGTCGGCGGTCAAGAAGCGCTCGACTGCTCAAGAGGGAGCCAATGCATGCACGCGTGCGTTGCGTGAAATTGCTTCAACTTGGCCTTGTGCTGGACAGCTGGCCGAACAACTCGACGGAGCATTACCGGAGCAGACCCCTCAGTCGTATGCGCAGCTCTATTCCTAAGTAGGGTACCTCTGATGTATTTTCAGACCTATCGCATCGTCATCGGCGTCGCAACCAAGCACGTTGGACCCCTTCACGGAACATGAATCCGAGGACCAAGAGGTGTCAAATCTGTTCTATCGTTTTGTCCGCGAATGGGGACGAGACGAGCCAGAAAGTCCTTACAGCTCCGGGATTCATTCTCAAGAATCCTCCCCAATGATACCGTCGACGTATCCACAGTTGGGCGAATCGTCAGGCGATCCATTCAGCCAAGCCGGTTGGGA